>MU736818.1:353175-402407 GCA_026770625.1 Nicotiana glauca | reverse complement strand
AATTTATCGCCTATTTTAATACCACAAAAATCCCAAAATTATTCCCAAAAATTATCGTTTTGGTGAATAACTTATTTTATCCTCATATTTATATCAAAACATAATTAATATGATTTTTTCATATTTTCACAAATTTATTTGGCATTTTTAAGCCAAATTGTATATAATTGCAATTGTAGCCTATTTTGTAATTATTTGTATTTTGTGATTGTAAAATTATTCCTAATGTTTTTAGATTATTATTTATATATTATCAACTAGTTTAGTGTTTTTAAATTATTTTTATCTATTTTAATTAATTAAAAAGGGGAGAAAGTGGCTATTTAAGAAATGGCCCAATCTTATTTCAATTTTAGCCTCAATTCACCCCAATTTTAAACCCAATTCAGCCAACCCACATTCCAATTTGGACCTGACCCGTTAGCCCGACCCAACCTTGATTCAATCTGAGTCGTTGATCAAATGAGATCAATGGTCCAGATTATGTTACGTAAATTAAAGCCTAGCCTACTCCCGACCCCTCATTCTCTCAAAGACCGGTCTCTCTCTCTAACGTTTGCTCTCCCTTCTCTCTAGAACCTTCTGGTTCTCTCTTTCTTCTCCGATGGGTTTCATCACCTCTCCGGCCAACTCCGACCTCACTCATCTCGAACTTTAATCGCCATGGGACCTTATCTCGTCCTTTCTCTCCAAGGTTTGAAGTCCCAAAAGCTTCCACCATGAAAGGCGGTCCCTGGAAACCTCGCTTGCCTATCTCTGGCCTTTCTCCAGTGGGTTTTGGTCCGATGATGCTTTAAATATCGTTATTACCAAGTTTCACGTGCAAGTTTCTCATCTCACTAATTTTATTACAAACCCTAATTTTTAATCCATGTCTTTTAAACAATTTCTGGTTTAATCCTTGTGTTCTACACTATTTGTCACTCGACATCTTCGATTGGCTCAAGTTTAAATGCTTTTGTTCCTCTTTTCAAAACTAGGGTTTTTCGACCCCTTCCAAAATCGCTACACCTTCTATTTCTTTAAGTGTTATGTGATTATTCCTATGATTACGTGTTTGGTTATATTATCAACCTTTTTGTTTTTGAGTTCCATGCTTTAGAGCTTTGCTACGGTTCCGGCTCCCTATTGTTTTATGTGATTTCTTACCTAGGGTTCTTAATTTTGAGAATATTGTGTTTTAATAAGTTTGAATGCTCCTCTTTATAGAATCTTCTGCTAATTCCAAGCATCTCTTTGAATCCCTGATTTGCATGCGTTCTACTTAACGGTTCTTACACTGATTTTTCGAATTGTTGCCTTACTTGTGAGATGCTTTCTATACTTGGTGTTGATTCCCTCTGATTTTGGTCTTGTCCGTGATTATTTGACTAATTTCAGACTTTGGTGATTTGGGCCTGGCTGAAGGCTCCCTATAGAATAACATCTTGTTTTACTCTTCACTACTGTAATTTAATTACTTGATCTGTAATAACTTGTAAAGAACAATGGGGTTTTATAGTAAAATTGGGGAGGGTTATGCATGTTTATTTAAAGGTACAGGTAGAGAACATGTCTATAGGATTTTATTTACCTATTCATGCAATAGAAATAATGTATAAGGCATGCATTCTAGATATAGAAATCCTGCTCATAGGTTCCTTTGCTTTCAGTCTGTTATTTTTCATAACCATAATCAGGTGACAATTAAAAGCTCTACTACTGCATTAGATATCATGTCTTAGGACTATTACGTGCATTAGATATCATGCAATTAGGAGTCCACTTGCAATGTTTTGGCCATCTCATTAGTTATTCAATCACATAAGGCTGGTTAACGGGTTTTCTCTAAAACTAAAAAATGATGTGCATGTCCGCTTTCTGTTATAACGCCTAGGCAAGCCTTAGGCCAGATAAAATTGATTAATCATCTTAAGTCTAAGCCATTCGACCCCTTTAAGTTGCCCTAACTTGTTTGCCTCCCTAAAGTCCGTTTGGTTTTACTACTAAATTCCTGCCTTACTTTTTTACCTATATGTTTTAAACCAAGTTATTTTTCCAGTGCAAGACTGGACTACTATTTTCCCTAAAAACTTATTACGACCTCTGTAATTTTCAAAGGCTATATTTTTGACACTAATATATTCAGTATTCCCTCTTTCTTTTTTGCAATCTTGAATAACTTTTATGTCCCGCTATATGTTATTTTTCAGTCTGAAACTAAACTATTATTTTTAAAAAAGAGCAGAGTACTGTGCTTTTAAACGTCTTTTGGGAATGTGTTTAATACTAATGTATTTACTCCTCTTTCTCTGGTGCTATACGTTTTCTACCCTACTTGTCGAAAATTGTTCTCCTGTTCGCAGGGTACTGCATACGTATATGGTCTTAACTGTGTTAGAAAAAACTGTTTTCTTCTATTCCTAAATGATACGTATTTTACTGCTTCACCTTTAGTTTTTCCAACTCTCCTGCCAAATTCTGCCCAAACTTTTAGCTTCTATGCTAATCTTTTTTCGAATATTCCAGATTTTAAACTCTCACTCCCTTAGAGCTTAAATGTGATTGAGGCATGCTAATTGTATGTCTATTTGTGGAGGGGTATTGGAGCCTTTTACATGCCTTTACGTGATCCCTTATATGCAGTCCTACTTGCTTTTGTATGTCGCTTAGTATTTTTGCCTTCAAAACTTAAGGGTTCAACCTAGTCCTCAACTTATAGGAATAGTGGTCCTAAAACGCCCTCTAGGACCTATAAGATGGGATGGGTAATAGCACGTTATAAGCACTCATGACCAATGCACACGTTTAAACAACCTCTACGGGGCGGGAAGGGTAGAATATGGATAAGATGATCGGTGCGCTAATATCTCGTGCGACCCCTCTTTTGAGAAGTGATTGCCGGGTATTGCATTGATGTGATCCATATTTTGTATAAACCTAGGACCCCCTTTCTTTTCCTTTCATTTGCAGTGTCTTCTTTAATTCTGTTCCTCAAATTAATTCCTTTTTTTCTAAAAACTGTCTCTTTCTGTCTTCTTTACCCTTTTCAAAGCTTGAAACTTATTGTGATTCTTATGTGCAAAGTTTTACTTGTTTTCTCTCACTTCCTTTTAAAGTCACAATTAATGCATGGCCGGGAACCACACTAGTGGATCTTGAGGGGTGCCTAACACCTTTCCCTCGAGATAATCTCAAGCCCTTACCCGAACTCTGGTTTTCTTTCAAAATCGCTTCTTCTCTTTGAAGTATCCTAATGCACTATAAGCATTAGGTGGCGACTCTTCAAATTTCATAACTCGATTCCTCAAAAGGGAAGAAGAGTTATTTTGTCCATAACGTCGTAAACCTGATTTCTTTCTTTTTAAAGAAGGGGGGGAAAATGGGGGCGCCGACAGCATGGCGACTCTGCTGGGGATTTCTTTAAGGCTTCTACCATTACATGATTGTGTGACTTTATTGCTTCCTTAATTGCATTTACTTTCTGTCTTTAACTGTTTTATCAAAAAATACTAACTTGGCTCTTCATGTTTTTCTTTCCCTTTAATTTCTTCTTTTACTGCCTCATTATTTCAATTCCGTTATAATTTCGGAGTATTTATTGTACTCTTTATGATCGTGAAAATACATGCAATTTGCTTCATTATTGTAAATGCATTCCTCAACATCATATTCTACTCGTGCCAAAACAAAGCTTATAGAAACGTTTATGATGAGTGGTTTCGCCCTTCCAATATAATAACCCCCTAAATGTGGCAAAGACATATTTGTGGTAAAACTAGTCGATCAACGGTGTAGTCGATAGTTCCCCGCCTTTCCTTCTTGAGTTGTCCGCTGAAGGGTACCTTGTCTAGCACTTCAAAAAATAGAAACCTTACTCTATTAAACTGTTCATGCATCATGGTCAAACTAAGCTGAGTCAGTTATGTTGTTTGCATAATGACTCATTGAGATAGCCTGAACCAAAGTACATCGGGTTTCCTCGAAACCCAAACGGACGCCTTCACATTGTGTGCATTTATTTAGAGAACTAAATGCCTTTATGCTAATTGTTGATTTAAATAGTCGAATCTGGTGGGGTAAGGGTCTAACGCTTTGTTTTGCAGAAATGAGGCACGAGGTCCCCGACTTCGGTATGGTCGGTGTACCCTCACTCTTGTTGACCTGGTGGAGAAATCTCCCATCAAACGACCAAGACAATGAATGGAAAGATAGGGTCACCAAGGATAGTGAGAAGCAGGAATACCTGGAGTACAACTTGCTGGAATTAGAAGAAAAAGTGAGTAAAAGAGTTACTGACCGTCAAAACGCTGAGGAAGGCGAAGGAGAACGTATGGCGAAGGTGTTTTTAATAGAAAGTATGCGTGAGCTGGAGGATCTGATCAACAAGAGCATTCAACCTGAAGAAAGTCCTTCTGGGACCAAGTAGTTAGGATCTTTTATTTATTTCTTGCTTTCATAATGTAATGAGGCCACTGGCCATTAGTAACATTTTCTTTTATTATTCAGTTGTTTTAAGACTCGTCTTGTTTTTATTAATAAAATGAGGAATTTAGCATTATAAGTTCTCCAAATTTAATTTGTCGCTAGGCCTACCTCGGGCACAACGAGGCACCTAAATTAGGAAACGACATATACTATTGCACAGCGTGTTTAAATACTGCAATATTATTTTTAAGAATCCGCACTAACTTTTTACCTTTTTGTTTTTCTTCTATTTTTATTCCCCTCACTAAAGGTTAGTTCGTGCATTCTGGCACCATCAGCATACTCCACAAGATCCAAGGGTCCTCCACCTCCTCCTCCTCCGAGTCCTACCAGAAACAGGAACAAAGGCAAAATGGGAGATGCAAGCGCTAGAAAGGAACTTGAGGAAACTTCTCAGAATGCCGCAATTACCAAGGAGACTGCTGCTCATCTAAAGCAAACGTTGCTAAGATTTCGAGAGGAATTGGACCAAGTTCGGAACCTGGCAAGGCTGTTAATCACTCTTGTCGCTCCTGCTGTTAACACCTAGAACCCGACACCTCTACAAAATATCCCACAACCACCAATACAACCCACTCATGCCCAAGCCTACAACACATGCAATAACACTCCGCTGCTCATTCCCAAACAACAAAACACCACAAAAGACCATAACACTCCTATCTTTGTAGACACTATACCCCACTACACTCAGCCAATCACAAGTACACTCGAATCAGACGACAAGGACTCCCTCATTCAGAATTTTGCCGCTGAACTCAAGAAGTTAACCAGCCGGGTCCAAGGTGTCGAAGGTAGCAAAGGTGTCGAAGGGTTGAACTATGAAGATCTTTGTGTTCAGCCAGATGTTGAATTTCGGGAAGGGTACAAACCTCCCAAGTTCGAGATGTTCGACGGTACATGTGATCCCAGGGTCCATATGAGAATGTATTGTGATAATCTGGTAGGAGTTGGAAGGGATGAGAAGATTCGCATGAAGCTATTCATGAGGAGTCTGAAATGCGATGCCTTATCATGGTATATCAGCCAGGATGCAAAGAAATCGACAAGTTGGGTGAACATGGCATCAGACTTTATGGACCGATTCAGGTTCAACACTGAGAACGCACCAGATGTTGTATATCCAGAATCTAAAGAAGAAACCCACGGAGACCTTTCGCAAGTATGCTACTCGTTGGAGGTCGGAAGCTACTAAGGTCAGACCGGCCTTGGAGGAAGAACAGATGAACAGGTTTTTCATCCGTGCTCAGGATCCGCAATACTACGAAAGGCTGATGCTAATAGAGGGTCAAAAGTTCTCCGACATAATCAAGTTGGGAGAAAGGATCGAAGAAGGCATCAAAAATAGTATGGTCACTAACCTCGAGGCATTGCAAGCTACAAACAAGGCTTTACAGTCTGGTGGTTCGTCAAAGAAAAAGGACATAAATTGTGTAATGGCGGCGCAAAGGAACAATTCTCCTATGAAGTACCAAACCTATCCTGCAACTCTACTCACATATCAACCTACCATAAATTACCAAGCACCCTCACCTACATACCAAATGCCACCATCTACCTACCAATCACCTCCACCGCCCACATATCAACCCACTTCACCAAGATATTCCCAACCCGCGCCTGTGTACCAAGCATACAACTCCCAACCTTCTCACTACCCATCATCACCCGCTCGCCAAAACTTTCCTCGACCCAGACCCAATTTCGACCGAAGACCTCCCAAACAATATACCGCTATAGCCGAGCCAATTGACCAATTATATGAAAAACTCAAAGCAGCCGATTACATTTCATCTATCCCAGCCATAACTCCAGAAAATCCTTCCCAATGGATCAACCCTAACAAAACCTGCACATACCATTCCAGAATGAAATAACATACCATCGATGAGTGTCGCTCGCTAAAAGACAAGATTCAAACCTTGATTGATAACAAGGTCATTATAGCAAAGGAGCCCGCTCCCAATGTCCGCAACAACCCTCTACCTGATCACAAGGGTGGGAGCATCCATATGATCGAGATTGAGGATGAGTGGGACCCCAAGGGGTCAATCGGTTTGGTAGCTGAAGGAGATGAGCCTAAGAAGCCAGCAGTTACCCTCAATCCCATTGTTGTTCAGATCCAGCCCTCTGAGGGGGATGTGGTAAATATGTCTGTACCACTCGAGTTTGAAGAACCTCCTACAAAGGCGCCAAGACCGATTGAGGTTGAATTCAAGATTCCAAAGGCGCCTGCACCATTTGAAGTCACTGTGTTACCTCCCCGGATGCGAATTCCGGTTTCCATGATAGATGTGACCCCTTTCAAGTCAAACGCCATACCTTGGGACTACACTGCTGATGTTAGAAGGAAATGAAAAACATATACTGGAGAAGCAATCGCCACGCAGGCCATGAACAAGACAGGCAGGGTATACACTCCAGAATATTTGGCCGAGTTCAAGCCTCTGGATGAACTGTCAAAACTGGAGCCGATGACCTTTGGAGAAAGATACAGGCCAAAGATTACTCAGTCGTTGAGCAACTGAACAAAACACCAGCACAAATTTCTATTATGGCTGTACTGCAAAGCTCTGAGGCACATAAAAATGCCTTAATGAAAATATTGAGTGAAGTTTATGTTCCCAGCAACATAACAGGAGGCAAAATGGCAAATATGGTGGGGCATGTGTTGGAAAGCCATAAGATCACCTTCCAAGAGGATGAGTTACCACTAGAAGGTCTTAGTCACAACAAGGCATTGCACATCACTGCGCAATGCGAGGATTATTTTATCACCAGGATCTTAGTCGACGGGGGATCCAGCCTTAACATCTGTCTGTTAATAACTCTCAGGACATTTGGAAAAGGATTGCATGAGATCAAAGACAGAGCTATCAGTGTTAAAGCTTTTGATGGATCTCAGAGATCCACCATCGGAGAAATTAGCCTATGCCAACAGATGGGACCTACTTGGTTCGATAGTGACTTCCAAGTCAAAGATGTACCGGCATCCTACAACTTGTTGCTGGGACAACCTTGGATATACGCCGATGGGGCTGTGGCATCAACTTTGTATCAAGCTGTAAAATTTGAATGGAATCATTAGGAAGTGATCATCCATGGAGACGGTAGCAACCCTATATACAACCGCCAAACCATCCCGATGATCGGAGGTAGAAGGAGAATAGGTGGAGAAATATACCACCACATTGAGCGGGTCAACACCATAGACAAGGACAAGCGGTGGGATAACAAAATTGGGAGCATTCTGAATTGGAGCAGATACGAGCCCGGAAAGGGACTTGGAATAAATCTCTACGGTATCACCAAGCCTATCAAGTTGAAGAAGCATGGAACCACCTTCGTCCTAGGGTATGAGTACACCTGGGAGGAGTTCAATCATTGGTCACCACCATCGCGCAGACGCTACTATCCGTTGGAACATCCCATACCCCAGCTGGAGCTAATTTTTCAGCCGGCCGACGTTATATATGGATCAGAGGAAGACGAGGCACTGGCAGCAATGAAGAACCTATTTCTGGAGGATGATATGGATTGTTGTGTTATCATTGAGGAGGAGGGGGAAGAAGGCCCTTCCATTCAAGCTCTGAACCGAGGAGAACGCCTCACCAATTGGTCAGTCAGGAGCACCAATGCCCGGAGAGCTTCGGGGTAGCAAGGCTAAACGAGCATTTTACTTTTTTAGTCGATTTTACTTTCCCGCATTGTCTTTACTTTTGAAAAGAGCTCCGGTGTTTAGAACAATTATGAATTTAATCAAAAACATTTACCAAGATTATTTTTATCTCTCTCTTATTACTTTCTCTATCATTTACTTTATTTTACACAGCATTACTTTTACATATCTTGATAATGAACAAACGACTGTGACTTGCAACGAGGCAATGCAACAAACGGACATAGATTCAGAAGAGGACGAAATACCAGAACAGGTTGTTAGGGAGGTTGAGAATTTTGAGAACAGGACTAAGTCCAATTTGGACGAGACTGTGGTTGTTAATCTGGGAGATGCAGAGAATGTCAAAGAAACACGTAACAGCGTACATTTGTCACCGCCAGAAAAGAAAGAGTACACAGAGTTCTTAAAAGAGTATGAGGACATCTTTGCACGGTCCTATGACGACATGACCGGTCTCAGCACATCCATTATGGGTCACAAATTGCCGACAGATCCGGTGTGCCCGCCGGTAAAATAGAAGCTCAGAAAATTCAAGCCAGACATGAATCTGAAAATCAAAGAAGAGGTTACCAAGCAAGTCAAAGCCAGGGTTCTCGGAGTGGTAGAGTATCCGACATGGTTAGCCAACATCGTGCCAGTACCAAAAATGGACGGGAAAGTTAGAGTCTCTGTCGCCTACCAGGATCTCAACCGGGCTAGTCCTAAGGACGACTTCCCTTTGCCAAATATACACATATTGATTGACAACTGTGCCAAACATGAGCTGTAGTCGTTCATCGATTGTTTTGCTAGGTACCACCAAATATGGATGGATGAAGAAGATGCAGAGAAAACGGCGTTCATCATGCCGTGAGGAATGTACTGTTACAGAATGATGTCATTCGGTTTAAAGAATGCCGGTGCTACCTACATGAGGGCCATGACCACTATCTTTCATAACATGATACATAAAGAAATCGAAGTGAATGTGGATGACGGCATCATCAAGTCAAGGAAAGCTACGGATCACATGGAAGATTTGAGAAAATTCTTCAACAAACTAAGGAGATACAACTTGAAATTGAATCCAGCCAAGTGTGCATTCAGGGTTCCTGCCGGAAAGTTATTGGGTTTCATTGTGAGTCACCGGGGAATAGAATTGGATCCGTCAAAGGTAAAGGCCATTCAAGATTTGCCACCACCAAAGAACAAGAATGATGTAATGAGTTTTCTGGGAAGGCTCAACTATATCAGCCGATTCATAGCTCAGTCCACTGTCATTTGTGAACCCATCTTCAAGATGCTAAAGAAAGATGCCGCCACTAAATGGACTGATGATTGTCAAAAGGCTTTTGACAGAATCAAGGAATATTTGTCAACGCCGCTAGTCTTGGTTCCACCCGAGCAATGTAGACCCCTATTGCATTATCTCACAGTATTGGATGGAGCATTTCGTTGTAGTTTGGGACAACATGATGAAACCAGAAGAAAGGAGCAAGCCATCTATTACCTCAGCAAGAAGTTTACCCTGTACGAGGCTCGGTATTCCTTATTAGAATACACATGTTGTGCTCTGACCTGGGTAGCTCAAAAGTTGAGGCATTACTTCTGTGCCTACACAACTTATCTCATATCCAAAATGGACCCATTGAAATATATCTTTCAGAAGCCCATGCCTACCGACAGGCTCACCAAATGGCAAATCCTGTTAAGCGAGTTCGACATTGTTTATGTTCCCCAGAAGGCAGTCAAAGGACAAGCTTTGGCAGATCACCTCGCCGAGAATCATGTAGGAGGAGAATACGAACCTCTAAAGACGTATTTTCGTGATGAAGAGGTAGCTTTCATAGGAGAAGACATTGCAGAATCCTATGATGGCTGGAGAATGTTCTTCGACGGAGCCGCAAATTTCAAAGGAGTCGGTATATGAGCGGTCCGAGTATCAGAAGCCGGTCAGCATTACCCAGTATCCGCCAAGCTCAAATTCCCGTGCACCAACAACATGGCCGAATACGAAGCCTGTATCTTAGGGCTCAAACTGGTGATTGACATGAACATTCAGGAACTATTAGTGATCGGAGACTCGGACCTGCTCATACATCAGGTTCGAGAAGAATGGGCAACCAAGAATTCCAAGATACTCCATTATCTACATCATATAAAGGAGTTGAGGATGAGATTCAGAAAGACGGAATTACAACACGTTCCCAGAATACAAAATGAGTTCGCTGATGCCATAGCCACTTTATCGTCCATGATCTAGCATCCAGACACAAACTTTATTGATCCCATCCAGGTCAAGATTCACGACCAACCAGCTTATTGTGCTCATGTCGAGCAACAAGCCGACGGGAAGCCTTGGTTCCATGATATCACAGAATACTTGACAACAGGAGAATACCCAGAACTTGCCAATACTACTCAGAAACGCACGCTCCGGAGATTATCCAACAACTTCTTTCACGGTGGAGGAATCCTGTATAGGAGGTCTCCTGATCTGGGATTATTAAGATGTGTCGAGGCGAGAAAAGCAACCAAACTGCTGGAGGAAGTGCACGCAGGGACCTGCGGACCGCACATGAATGGTTTTATTTTGGCAAAGAAGATACTCCGAGCAGGGTATTTTTGGATGACTAAGGAAACAGACTGCATCCAGTATGTCTGGAGGTGCCACCGTTGTCAGATACATGCAGATATGATAAAAGTACCTCCGAACGAGCTTACTGCAACAAGCTCACCATGGTCGTTCGCCGCTTGGGGAATGGATGTTATTTGACCAATCGAACCAGCCGCGTCAAATGAGCACAGGTTCATCTTAGTGGCAATTGATTACTTTACCAAATGGGTTGAAGCAGCATCCTACCAAGTGGGGACGAAGAATGTTGTAGTAGATTTTGTCTGCCACCGTATGGTCTGTCGGTTCGGGATGCCAGAATCAATCATCACCGACAATGGTTCTAATCTCAACAGTGACTTGATGAAAGCAATGTGTGAAACATTCAAGATTAAACATGTCTATAGGATTTTATTTACCTATTCATGCAATAGAAATCATGTATAAGGCATGAATTCTACATATATAAATCTTGCTCCTAGGTTCCTTTGCTTTCAGTCTGTTATTTTTCATAACCATAATCAGGTGACAATTAAAAGCTCTACTACTGCATTTAGATATCATGTCTTAGGACTATTACGTGCATTAGATATCATGTAATTAGGAGTCCACTTGCAATGTTTTCGCCATCTCATTAGTTATTCAATCACATAAGGCTGGTTAACGGGTTTTCTCTAAAACTAAAAAATGATGTGCAAGTCCGCTTTCTGTTATAACGCCTAGGCAAGCCTTAGGCCAGATAAAATTTATTAATCGTCTTAAGTGTAAGCCATTCGACCTCTTTAAGTTGCCCAAACTTGTGTGCCTCCCTGATGTCCGTTTGGTTTTACTACTAAATTCCTGTCTTACTTTTTCACCTATATTTTTTCAACCAAGTTACTTTTCCAGTCCAAGACTGGACTACTGTTTTCAATAAAAACTTATTACGACCTCTGTAATTTTCAAAGGCTATATTTTTGACACTAATATATTCAATATTCTCTCTTTCTTTTTTTCAACCCTGAATAACTTTTACATCCCGCTATATGTTATTTTTCAGTCTGAAACTAAACTACTATTTTTAAAAAAGAGCAGAGTACTGTGCTTTTAAACGTCTTCTGTGAATGTGTTTAATACTAATGTATTTACTCCTCTTTCTCTGGTGCTATATGTTTTCTACCCTACCTGTCGAAAATTGTTCTCCTGTTCGCAGGGTACTGCATACGTATATGGTCTTAACTGTGTTTGAAAAAACTGTTTTCTTCTATTCCTAAATGATACGTATTTTACTGCTTCACCTTTAGTTTTTCCAACTCTCCTGCCAAATTCTGCCCAAACTTTCAGCTTCTATGCTAATCTATTTTCGAATATTCCAGATTTTAAACTCTCACTCCCTTAGACCTTAAACATGATTGAGGCGTGCTAATTGTATGTCTATTCGTGGAGGGGCATTTGAGCCTTTTACATGCGTTTACGTGATACCTTATATGAAGTCCTACTTGCTTTTGTATGTCGCTTAGTATTTTTTTTTCTTTAAACTTAAGGGTTCAACCTAGTCCTCACCTTATAGGAATAGTGATCCTAAAACACCCTCTAGGACCTCTAGGATGGGACGGGTAATAGCACGTGATAAGCACTCGTGACCAATGCACGCGTTTAAATAACCTCTACGTGGCGGGAAGGGTAGAATATGGATATGATGACCGGTGCGCTAATATCTCGTGTGATCCATCTTTTGAGGAGTGATTGCTGGGTATTGCATTGATGTGATCCATATTTTGTATAAACCTAGGACCCCCTTTCTTTTCCTTTCATTTGCAGTGTCTTCTTTAATTCTGTTCCTCAAATTAATTCCTTTTTTTTTCTAAAAACTGTCTCTTTCTCTCTTCTTTACCCTTTTCAAAGCTTGAAACTTATTCGTGATTCTTATGTGCAAAGTTTTCCATGTTTTCTCTCACTTCCTTTTAAAGTCACAATTAAAGCATGGTCGGGAACCACACTAGTGGATCTTGAGGGGTGCCTAACACCTTTCCCTCGAGATAATCTCAAGCCCTTACCCGAACTTTGGTTTTCTTTCAAAATCGCTTCTTCTCTTTAAAGTGTCCTAATGCACTATAATCATTTGCTGGCGACTCTTCAAATTCCATAACCCGATTCCTCAAAAGCGAATAAGAGTTGTTTTGTCGTAAACCCGATTTCTTTCTTTTTAAAGAAGGGGGGAAAAACGGGGGCATCAACAGTGGTTAGGGCCCCTTCTGTACCCTAGCCAAGGCTAGCTGCATTTCATTCATCTCCAATATCATTTTTTCCATTGCCTCCTTCAGCATCTGACTTTCCGTTTTTTCCTCCTCAACACTGTTTTCCGAGTTAGTCATGCTTTGCGGTATGGGGCGTTTAGATCTTGTTTGATAATAGTATGGTGCCATGTCATGACCCAAACTCGATCGTGATGGCGCCCAACCATACAGCTAGGCAGGCCTTACCAATTATCACTCATGAACCCAACCTGATATCTCATTACCGACAATTTAGGGGAATTTAACAGATTAAAAATAATAAGCCGATATTTATAATAAAAACAATACGGAACAGACCGAAATATCCGATGAAACACTCTTAACAGAATCTGGGGTCACAAGTCTAGAGCCTCTAAGCAATGGAGTAACAAATATTCGAAAATACATAATTCTAGAATGCGGAAATAAAACTGAATAAAAGGGAGAATTCGGGTCCTGCGAACGTCAGGCAGCTACCTCGACAACTCTGATAAAACTTTGGAAGACAGCCACTGCTCAGCTAAGTCTCCGGGACACCTGAATCTGCACACATGGTGCAGGGAGTAAAGTGAGTACTTCCAACTCAGTGGTAATAGACATATATAATGACTGAAGGTAAGAAATCCTGAAATACCACAATGCAAAGATGAAAATAACCACTTAGCACATTAAATGATGAAACAACAATAATCAATGACAGATAGACAAATAGATATAAATGCATGAATGCAATGCAATGCACATGACCGCTGCGGCGTACAGCCCGATCCATAGGGTACCCGCGCTCACTGTGGGGGTTCAGACTCCGGAGGGGCTCCTACAGCCCATGTGCAATATCACCGTAACATTCGCTGTGGTGTACAACCTGATCCACAATCAGTCCAATTATATGCATGCAAGCCACACGGGCACAGTCAAACTTACCTTTTTTGGTTCCAATTATTAGAAATTAATAATTTAGTGGTTAAAGCCTCAGAATTTACTAGCCATTTCGAGATTGTACTTAACTCAGGATTGATATCATGGAAAACATGCTCAATTTCATGGCAACAGTGTTAAAAATTCCTAAGCGATCCAAATAGTTGGCACGCAACCCAAATATGTTCATAACAATCCAAGTAGGATGTTTACCAGTCAATTTCTAGTCAATAACACAGTATAGACATCACTCAGACGGACTAAGCCATAGTCCCGTCCACAAACGACCCCGCACTCGCCATAGAGTACGTGTCTCGCCTCAATACAGCATCACAAGGTGAGATACTGGGGTTTCAAACCCTCAGGTCATAATCTACATCTATTACTCACCTCAAGTCGGCCGTTGACTAGTCCTCAATGCCTTTTCCTCTTAAATCGCCCTCCTCGCGCGTCGAATCTAGTCAAAACCACAACGAATACATTACTATATGCTAAAGAAACATAACCCAATCGAAATTACTCGAAAAATACTAAAAATCGGGAAGTTGGCAAAACCCGAGCCTCGGGACCACTTCTCAAAAAATTCCAAAATTCACATCACCGGAATCCTCGTCTCGCCACGAGTCCGTACATGTAAAATACACAAGAATTGGAGTCCATTTGACCCCTCAAATCATCAATTCAAACCTTCTTAGGTTTCAAGCTCTAACCACCATTTTTACCCTTTAATTCCTTGAAATTCAGTGATTAATCAATGTTTTTACACCAAAATAACATATTCCGAGGCTAATAGTTCTTTACTGATGAAGCTCCTTCGATTTCTCCTCAAAATCGCCCAAGAACAACCCTAGTCGAAGTCCTAAATATTTTCTCTTCTTTTAAAAATCGTGAACTACCGTTTACTGAAATCCCTGGTCGATTTCCGCTTATGCGGTCCAATAACCGCACCTGCGGTCCCGCACACGCGACCATTTGACCGCTTATGTGGTCTCACTAAAAAATTCGTAGGATCTCTTATGCGACTCAGCATCCGCTTTTGCGGTCCTCCATCGACCGCTTCTACGGTGTATTATCCGCTTAAGCAGACACGCTGAAGCGACCCCTAGTCCGCTTATGCGGAATTGCCCTGGGCCACGCCTGACCGCTTATGCGACCATCCCGCCGCATCTGCGGAATCGCTTCTACGTCTCCTTTTCTGCAGATGCGGAAACAACAGAAGGCAGAAGTTTCAGACCTGCAACATACTTCCAGAATTCTCGTTTAACCACCCAAAATCACACCGAGGCCTTCGGGACCTCAACCAAAAACCGCAACACATCCTATAACCTTATTCGAACTTGTTCCAATCCTCAAAACATGTCAAACAACGCCAAAACTAATAAAATACATCGAATTCAGGCCTAGTTTTCACCAAAACTTCCGAAATGCGCATTCAATCAAAAACCCAACCAAACGATGTCTGAATGACCTAAAAATTTGAAGACATCCCCAAAATCACATAACGAAATTACTGCAACTCTCGGAATTCAATTCCGACCCTTGGATTAAAATCTCACCTACCCAACGGAATTCGCCAAAATTTAAACTTAGCCAAATCAAGCCTAATTCTACACTGGACCTCCAAATTCAATTCCGATTGAACTCCTAAGTCACAAATTATCCAACTAAGCTAACCGAATCATCAGAATTACCATCCGAGCCCTATAACTAAATAGTCAACTTCCAGTTGACTTTTCCAAAACAAGCTTCCCTTTAACAGACTAAGTGTCTCATTTCCAACTAAAACAAATCCAAACCTACCCGACTAACTCAATTACTAATATTGAAACGTAGTGAAGCACAATATGAGGGAAGAGGGGCGGTAACTCACGTGACGACGGGTCGGGTCGTCACATCCTCCCCAACTAAAACAAACGCTCATCCTCAAGAGGGTCAAGAAACATACATGGAGTCTCAAATAAGTGAGGATATCTGCTCCACATCTCTTGCTCGGTCTCCCAAGTGGCCTCCTTCACATGCCAACCTCTCCACTGCACCTTTACCGAAGCTAAATCTGCAACTTTTGAAGCTGAGGACCCAAGATAGCCACTGGCTCCATATCGTAGGTCAAGTCCTCATCCAACTGGATCGTGCTGAAGTCTAACACATGAGACGGGTCCCCAACATACTTTCGGAGCATAGAAACATGGAACACCGGGTGAACTCCCGACAAGTTGGGTGGCAAAGCAAGCATATAGGCCACCTCCCCAATCCTCCTAAGTATCTCAAAAGGTACAATGAACCGTGGACTCAGCTTGCCTTTCTTTCCAAACCTCATAACGCCTTTCATAGGCAAAACCTTCAACAAGACCTTCTCGCCCACCGCATAAGATACATCTCGAACCTTCCGGTTTGCATAAGTCTTCTAACGCGACTGGGCTGTGCGAAGTCTTTCCTCAATCACCTTTAACTTACCTAAGGCATCCTGGACCAACTCTGTCCCCAACAACCTAGCCTCGCCGGGCTCAAACCAACCAACCGGAGATCTACACCGTCTCACATATAAGGCCTCATACGGTGCCATATGAATACAGGACTGATAGTTGTTGTTGTAAGCAAACTCTGCAATAGGCAAGTAATAAGCCCAAAAACCTCCAAAGTCAATAACACAGGCACACAACATGTCCTCCAATATCTGAATGGTACGCTCAGACTGCCTGTCCGTCTGAGGATGAAACGTTGTGCTCAACTCTACCTGTGAACACAACTCTCGCTGAAAGGTCCTCCAGAACTGAGAGGTAAACTGAGTACCCCTATCTGATATAATAGAAACTGTGAGCCCATGCAACCGTACAATCTTCTGGAAAAAATCTCCGCTAACCGCGTCGAAGAATAGGTGGTACACACCGCAATGAAGTGCGCGGACTTGGTCAGCCGATCCACAATCACCCAAACTGAATTAAACTTCCTCGCTGTCCGAGGGAGACCACTCACAAAGTCCATAGTAATCCTCTCCCATTTCCATTCGGGAATATCCATGCGCTGAAGCATACCACCGGGCCTCTGATGCTCATACTTGACCTGCTGACAGTTGAGGCACCGAGCTACATGACTCACAATATCCTTCTTCATTTTTCTCCACCAGTAATACTGCCTCAAATCCTGATACATCTTCGCAGCACCTGGGTGAGTAGAATACCGCGAGCTATGGGCCTTCTTCCAATATCAACTGCCGAAGCCCGTCCACATTAGGCACGCAAATCCTGCCCTGCATTCTCAACACACCATCACTATCAATAGTCACATCCCTGGCATCATCATGCTGAACTCTGTCCTTAAGGACAAGCAAATTTGGATCATCATATTTACGCTCTCTAATGCGATCATACAAGGAAGACCGAGATACCACACAAGCCAACACCCGGCTAGGCTCCGAAATATCTAATCTCACCATTCGATTGGCCAAAACCTGAACATCCACTGCAATGGGTCTCTCCCAAACAGGAATATATGCCAAACTACCCATACTTATTGCCTTTCGGCTCAAAGCATCGGCCATTACATTGGCCTTCCCCAGATGATACAAAATGGTGATATCATAGTCCTTGAGTAACTCAAGCCATCTCCGTTTCCTCAAATTAAGATCCTTCTGCTTAAACAAGTGCTAAAGACTGCGATGGTCTGTGAACACCTCACAAGATACGCCATATAGATAGTGCCTTAAAATCTTCAAGGCATGAACTATAGTAGCCAACTCTAAGTCATGAACAGGGTAGTTCTTCTCATGATGCTTTAACTGACGAGAAGCATAAGCAATAACTCTACCCTCCTGCATCAATACACAACCGATCCCAACTCTCGAAGCATCACAATACACCGTGTAAGAACCCGAAGCTGATGGCAATACTAGTACCGGAGCTGTGGTCAAAGCTGACTTGAGCTTCTGGAAGCTCTCATCGCACTCATCCGACCACACAAATGGAGCATTCTTCTACGTCAACTTCGTCAAAGGCGAAGCAATAGATGAAAAACCCTGAACGAACCTGCAGTAATAACCCGCCAAACTGATGACTCGGTAGCTGAGGACGGCCTAGGCCAACTCTGCACCGCCTCAATCTTCTTTGGGTCAACCTGAATACCATCACTAGACACCACGTGTCCCAAAAAAGCCACGGAACTAAGCCAGAACTCACATTTGGAGAACTTTGCATAAAGCTTCTCCTCTCTCAATCTCTGCAATACCACCCTCAAGTGTTGCGCGTGCTCCTCCTGGCTACGCGAGCACACCAAAATATCGTCAATAAACACGATCACAAATGAATCCAGATACGGCCGAAATACACCGTTCATCAAATGCATGAACGCAGCTGGGGCATTAGTCAGCCCAAATGACATAATCAGAAACTCATAGTGCCCATATCTCATCCTGAAAGCCATCTTCATAATGTCTGAATCTCTAATCTTCAGCTGGTGATAGCCTGATCGTAGGTCAATCTTAGAGAATACCTTTACTCCCTGAAGCTGATCAAACAAATACTCAATACGGGGTAATGGGTACTTGTTCTTCACTGTCACATTGTTCAACTCTCTGTAATCAATGCACATTCTCATTGTGCCATCCTTCTTCTTTACAAATAAGACCGGTGCACCCCACGGTGACACACTCAGTCGAATGAACCCCTTTTCTAGGAGTTCCTGAATCTGATCCTTCAACTCATTTAGCTCTACTGGTGCCATACGATAGGGAGGAATAGAGATGGGCGGAGTGCCCGGCACCAGATTAATACCGAAATCAATGTCCCTGTCCGGCGGCATTCCCGACAGCTCTACTAGAAACACATCTGGAAACACTCTCACAACGGGCACAGAATCAATACTAGGAGTCTCGGCTCCGATATCTCTCACAAATGCTAAATATGATAAACATCCTTTCCCAGCCATCTGTTATGCCTTTAAGAAGGAAATCACCCTGCTGGGTACATAATCGGTCGAACCTCGTCACTCAATCCTTGGAATACCCGGAATGGAGAACGTAACTGTCATGGCATGACAGTCCAGAATAGCATGGTACGGAGATAGCCAATCCATACCTAGAATCACATCAAAGTCTACCATACCCAACAACAACAAATCAACTCGGGTCTCCAGACCCCCAACAGTAACAAGACAAGATCGATATACGTGATCCACAATAATAGTATCGCCCACCGGTGTAGTTACATGCACAGGCAAGGCAAGACAACCATAGGTTGTACCCAAATGTTGATCAAAATATGAAGATACATAGGAATAGGTGGATCCGGGATCAAATAAGACAGAAGCATCCCTGTGGCAGACTGAGATAATACCTGTGATGATGGCATCTGATGCAATGGTGTCCCTCCTATCTGGAAGAGCATAGAATCGAGCCTGACCACTGCCAATTCGGTGTTCACCCCTTGGGCGACCTCTGGCTACCTGGCCCCCACTCCTAGCTAGCTGGGTGGGTGCTGAAGAAACAGGAGCAAAATATGAGGGCTGATCCCTCTGCTGGGAATGTCTACCACGGAGCCAAGGACACTGTCTCCTCATATGACCCAACTCACCGCACTCGTAACAATGACCTGGAACTAGAGAAGGGGACTGAAGGGAACCCCTCGTTGCAGATGAACCCTGGGCTGAAAAAGCAGGAGTAGTACTCTGAGCTGGACGGGCGCTAAGTGAAGACTGGCCCTGCTAATAACCCTGGTGACCACGTCCTCATAAAGCCCCACTGGACTCTGTGCAACCTGACTGAGGAGGTCTGAAGGAATGACCTCTGCTGCGCTGGAACTGGCGCCTAGACGGAGCACCACTGAAGCTACCTGAACCTCGAGGCCTCTTGGCCTCCCTCTCCTCACGTTCCCGACGACGATCTATCTCTATCTGACGAGCCATATCAACTGCGTCCTCAAACAAGGCGGCCACAACCCTCTCTCTAGTTAATCAAAATGCGAATAGGAGAGTTGAGGCCATCCACGAACCTTCTAATCCTCTCTCTATTAGTCGGGATCATCCAAGTAGCATGCCGAGCTAGCTGCGTAAACGTTAACTCATACTGGGTTATAGTCATGCCCCCTATACAAACAACTCAAACTGACGACGGAGCTCCTCCATGTGAGACTGCGGTACATACTTCTCCAGAAAGAGAGCGGAGAACTGCTGCCAAGTAAGGGGCTCTGCTCCAACAGGCCTACACCTCTCAAACTCCTCCCACCAAGTAAATGCAGGCCTTGAGAAATGGAAAGTGGTAAAAGATACTCCACTCGACTCCAATATCCCTGCAGTGCGAAGCATACGCTGACACTTGTCCAGAAATCCCTAGGCATTCTCGCCCTCGGTACCACTGAACGTCGGAGGCTGGAGCCAACCGAACCTCTCCGGTCAACGTTGCTCGTCATCTAGCATAGCCGGAACAACAAAATCTGGAGCTGGTCGCAACTGGGGCAACTGGTGCAATTGGGGCAACTGGGGGAACTCCTGGTGTCTGAAATCCGTGGACACCCTGCTCGGGTGTGCGAGCAGCGGGTGTCTGCTGACCACCCCCAGTCTGAGAAGTAGCTGCTATGGTAGTGGCTGATACGGCCTGAGCCAGGTCAGAGCAGGCGGATAAGATCTGAGCCAAAGCCTCCTGAAGACCCGGAATCACAATGGGCACTGCCGGTGCCTGAACAGGTGCGGCTGGAGCATCTACAGCTGGAGGCTGGTCCTGAACCTGGGCAGCTGATGGGTCTGCAGGTGCTGCCCTCACTGGTCCTCCTCGACCACGATCACAACCACGGCCCCTAGCGGGTGCCAAAGGTGGTCGTCCGCCACATCCGGTAGCACGGGTTCTCGCCATCCGCGAGAGAATAGAATAAAGAAATTTAGTTCTCGGACCAACAAAGTCGCACGACAAGAATTCCAAGAAAGTGAAGTATTTCCTAAGGTTCTGTAGCCTCCCAAGGATAGATACAGACGTCTACATACCGATCCGCGAGACTTTACTAACCCGCTCATGGCTCGTGAGGCCTAGTAACCTAGGCTCTGATACCAACTTGTCACGACCCAAACCCGGTCGTGATGGCGCCCAACCATATAGCTAGACAAGCCTGACCAATTATCACTCATGAACCCAACCTGATATCTCATTACCAACAATTTAGGGGAATTTAATAGATTAAAAATAATAAGCCGATGTTTATAATAAAAACAATACGGAACAGACCAAAATATCCGACGAAACACCCCAACAGAATCTGGGGTCACAAGTCTAGAGCCTCTAAGCAACGGAGTAACAAATATTTGAAAATACATAATTCTAGAATGCGGAAATAAAACTAAATAAAATGGAGAAGTCAGGTCCTGCGAACGTCAGGCAGCTACCTCGACAACTTTGATAAAACTCTAGAAGACAGCGACCGCTCAGCTAAGTCTCCGGGACACCTGAATCTGCACACATGGTGCAGAGAGTAAAGTGAGTACTTCCAACTCAGTGATAATATACATATATAATGACTTAAAGTAAGAAATCCCAAAATACCACAATGCAAAACTGAAAATAACCACTTAGCACATTAAACGATGAAACAACAATAATCAATGACAGATAGACAAATAGATATCAATGCATAAATGCAATGCAATGCACATGACCGCTGCGGCGTACAACCCGATCCATTGGGTACCAGCGCTCGTTGTGGGGGTTCAGACTCCGGAAGGGCTCCTGCAGCCCAAGCGCAATATCATCATAACATTCGCTGCGGCGTACAGCCCGATCTACAATCAGTCCAATTATATGCATGCAAGCCACACAGGCACAGTCAAACTTACCATTTTTGGTTCCAATTATGAGAAATTAATAATTTAATGGTTAAAGCCTTAGAATTTACTAGCCATTTCGAGACAATACTTAACTCAGGACTGATATCATGGAAAACATGCTCAATTTCATGGCAACAGTGATAAAAATTCCTAAGGGATCCAAATAGTTGGCACGCAGCCCAAATATGTTCATAACAATCCAAGTAAGATGTTTACCAACCAATTTCTAGTCAATAACACAGTATATACATCACTCGGACGGACTAAGCCATAGTCCCATCTACAAACGACCCCGCACTCGCCCTAGAGTACATGTCTCGCCTCAATACAGCGTCACAAGGTGAAATAACAGGGTTTCATACCCTCAGGTCATCATCTAGATCTATTACTCACTTCAAGCCGGCCGTAGACTACTCCTCAATGCCATTTCCTCTTGAATCGACCTCATCGCACGTAGAATCTAGTCAAAACCACAACGAATACATTACTATATGCTAAAGAAACATAACCCAATCGAAATTAATCGAAAAATACTAAAAATTACGAAGTTGGAAAAACCCGAGCCCCACGTCCACTTCTCAAAAAATTTTGAAATTCACATCACCGGAATCCTCGTCTCTCCACGAGTCCGTAAATGTAAAATACACAAGAATCGGAGTCCATTTGACCCCTCAAATTAGCAATTGAAACCTTCTTAGGTTTCAAGCCCTAACCTCCATTCTTACCCTTTAATTCCTTGAAATTCAGTGATTAATCAATGTTTTTACACCAAAATAACATATTCCGAGGATAATAGTTCTTAGCTGATAAAGCTCGTTCAATTTCTCCTCAAAATCGCCCAAGAACAACCCTAGTCAAAGTCCTTATATTTTCTCTTCTTTTAAAAATCGTGAACTACTGTTCACTAAAATCCCTGGTCGATTTCCACTTATGTGGTCCAATAACTGCACCTGCGGTCCCGCACACACGACCATTTGACCGCTTATACGGTCTCACTTAAAAATATGTGGGACCGCTTATGCGACTCAGCATCCACTTTTGCGGTCCTCCATCGACTGCTTCAGCGGTGTATTATCCGCTTAAGCGGACACGCTAAAGCGACCCCTAGTCTGCTTATGCATAATTGTCCTGGGCCACACCTGACCGCCTATGCGACCATCCTGCCGCATTTGCGGAACCGCTTCTGCGGCTCCTTTTCCGCAGATGTGGAAACAACAGAAGGCAGAAGTTTCAAACCTGCAACATACTTCGAAAATTCCCGTTTAACCACTAGAAATCACACCGAGGCCCCGGGACCTCAACCAAAAACACCAGCACATCCTATAACCTTATTCGAACTTGTTCCAATCCTCAAAACACATCAAAAAATGCCAAAACCAATGAAATACATCGGATTCAAGCCTAGTTTTTACCAAAACTTCCAAAATGCGCATTCAATAATAAACCCGACCAAACGATGTCCGAATGACCTAAATATTTTCAAACATATCCAAAATCACCTAACAAAGCTACTGCAACTCTCAGAATTCCATTCTGACGCTCGGATCAAAATCTCACCTACCCACCGGAATTCGCCAAAATTCAAACTTAGCATTCCGATTGCACTCCTAAGTCACAAATCATCCCCCGAAGCTAACTGAATAATCAGAATTACGATCCGAGCCATCTAACTAAATAGTCAACTTCCAATTAACTTTTCCAAAACAAGCTTCCCTTTAAGAGAGTCTCATTTCCAACTAAAACCAATCCAAACCTACTCGACTAAATCAATTACTGATATTGAAACATAGTGAAGCATAATATGAGGGAAACGGGGCCGTAAATCACGTGACAACGGGCGGGGTCGTCACATGCCAGTACGTTCTAACAAATAACTAGTATAAATTGGAAAAATAAGAAACTTGTTAGCATTAGAGTTTTAACACATATTTCAATTGCACGTTGGGGGATGCAGTGTTCTTAGGTAGTTTAACCATTTCTAACATGTTTTTGCTCCGCCCGCATGCATCATCCTGGCTTATTTTATTTGTGCCCCTTTCAAGTATTCCTGAAACCCTATTTCTTTTTCTCTCTTTTTCTTCTTCTACTTTTATTCACTTACTCCTTTCTCTTTTTATTTTAGTTATTTAGAGATTCATGACCAGATCCGATGAGGATTGCCTACGTATCGCGATGCCACGCGAATCAGATCATATCGTAGTTTGAAAGGTAAATGCAAAAGCAAAAAGAGCAAATTTTTTGGGTTTTCAATTTTTCATTAGTACTGAATGACAAAAGACCGAAAAACATGCTTTTTAAGACTTTAAGGCTCGAGACATGCCTTTTCTAGGAATTTTCAAAAACAGACTCGAAACATGCATTCTAAAAAAAACGATATCCAGACTCGAAAGGAAGTACAATAAAGAAAACATCAATTCCTCCAACCCTACTCTTGGAACACCTCCTGGCCTTGCAGCGGGCCTACTTGCTATGTCTTCTTGGAGCTGATAGAGTTCTTCCATTATCTGCCGGACGAAGATCATTACGGTGGCAAAAAACACGGATCTCGTCATGTCTTCACAATCGCCGCACTTCATCGCGATGTAGTTGGCCATCTTTTCGACCCTGCCTCTCACAATGACCTTTTCTCAAAGTAGGTGATCGATCTGTTGGGCTCTAGCCTCTAACACTTTAGTGGCAATGTGATTTTGCTCTAGCAAGTGGCACAGATCTGCTTCCAACCGGTCCATTATGGCATAACAATGTTCCCTCTCGGCTTTGAACCTCGTGGATTGTCTTTCTATCTCACCTTCTAGGTTGCCAATTGTTGTTTTCTAACCTGCGGCCCCTTTTTCATATCTTTCTTTCATCTGCTGAATGAAGGCTGCATGTCCCTCGGCATCTTTAGTCAATCTTTTTTGTGCCTTTCCTAGTTAAGACTCAGCTTTCTCGAGGCCATCTTCATAGTCACGCACCTTTTGAGTAAGGTTATAAATGAGCCTTCCATCTTTCCCGCTTCGGCCCGGATTCTCAGCGGCTATCTTCAACTGTCGAATCTGGGCCCTGAGAGCCTCATTTTCTTGAATCAATCTTTTTCTCTCTCCTTCGGCCTCTTGTGCTTGTAAACTGTTATTGAAGGTTGCATTTCTCAACTCTTCTCGCAGATCGCAGATGGTGGCCCGATATTCTCTTTCGCTTTCCCCAAGCTAACCTTTCTTGAATTTTGTCATCAGAAGCTTGAATGTGGGGCCTTTTGGAAGGCCTAGTAGGTTCGAGTTCGGGTTCCGGTTTCGGTTCATGGTTCACATGAAAGCTCCTCTTAAACCAAGCGGCATAATTGGGATCAACCTCACCTTTAGTCGGGTCTGGTACCAAGTTGTTACTTTTTAGATACCGACAATAGTGCCAACCTCCTTTCACCAAAGCCTCGAGGATCATTGCCTCTGGGTGTAGTTCAATGACTTGAGTGCTCAGGTCTACCTCCTACGGTATCACATGATATCTTCCAAGTTGTCTCAACACTCTTTGTGGCGCATACGGTTGTATACTTCTCGCTCCTATACACATTAGATAGCCTTTAGAAGTAGTCATGTAGATGATCTCCGTTATCGGGAGCCACCCTATGGTCCATTCAACTTGATCTGCTCTCAATCTTCTCAAATAGGAAACCCATGATTCAAACCCCTCCAGTGGTTTATAATCTTCCACCCTTTCCTCATATTTATTGATGAAATTGTTCCCATCTGATGTATGTCTTATGAACTTAGGGTGATGGCGAATGTGTTCAATCATCCACATCTGAAGGAGAATGCTGGAACCTTCAAAAAACTGGCCCCCAGATTTGCACAAAGTTAATGCCCGGTAAATGTCTGACAACACTAATGGGACAAGAGTGTAATCTCTCTTGCCGATGAGAACCTGTGCGATCCTGGCCATACGAATATCTATTGTGCCCTCATAATTCAGAAACACCATAATTCCTAAGAACGCTACAATGAAAGCAAATCGTTGGTGAATCTCCTATGTGCCTTTTTTTTATTTGTTGCTCAAACCCTTCTCATGTGTTTCAAATCCGGCTAAGTGTTCGAATCTGTAATACAAGAAGTAAAACGTACAACTCCCGTTGCTTGCGCGGTCGTTGCTCATTTACTTGCTAATTTTGAAAAGATCGAAGAATTTGTGTACTGAGGGGGCCTTGGGAAATATAAGCTGCTACTTTCTCAATTCTTGGCCGAAATCAATGTATCCGGCTATTTCTTCTAGATTGGGTGTGAGTTCGAAATCTGAGAAACGGAACACATTGTTAACGGGATCTCAAAAGGTCACCAACGCCTTAATCAAATCATCCCGTGGCTTGACGTGCATGATGTCTAACAGGGGACCCAACTGCTTTTTCACCCAAACTTGGCCATCTTTATCTAGATCACCCCACCAACTACATAGCTGCATGTGAGACCTCTCTATGATAATTTTAGGTGGTTCCTGGACGGTATTCATTTGTACCTGCGGAAATCCAAGGTTAGAGTCGACTCTTGTAAATTCCCTTTGCAAAAACCTGTTTTCTAAGATCAACGGATGTGGACCCTTTTATTGTTGTGTTAGCAACAATGATAATTTTTGCAAACGTGGCCCCTTCACAATTTCACATAAATTTTGAGGACAGGGAGGATTATTTTATGATTCTTCACAAGCTTGTCCGTTCTTTTAACGAAAATAGCCTTTCGACAACTGAAAGATACTCTAAGGCTATCTCGGCAAGAATGGTTTAAAACACTACCGAAGTTGCCTCGGTTTATTTTGACCAAAATCCAATTGGCATTTACCTGCCCGCTGACTCTTTTTCTTGTTTTTCAAATTAAAACTAAAAGACCTAATTTTCAAACACGGCCTTCTAGCACCTCGGGGACGAAGCTTTTAAGGCTGTGTAGGTCAACAGGTCAAAAATCCAAAATGACCAAAAGTGGTCGTTTGTGCAAAGTTAGCCTTCCGGCGTCCCTTTCGGGAACATTTGGCTATTTTTGACAAGAACGGCATCACTTGACTTAATCATGATGAAAATTAAAATTTGACATTTTTTGGCTATTTTTGCAAAAGGGGAGGTTGGACCCGATGAGGGTTACCTACGTATCTCACATCCGGTGAGAACCAAACATGCGTAGTTCACCAAAGAAAATGGACTAACTTGAATATAAGACTCTTCTCTTTTGTTTTTTTCAAATAAGTAAAAAAAAACACCTTCTTTTTAAAAAACAAATTCGGCAGAGATACGACACTACTTGGCCATTGATTTCATAAAATTAGTATTTATCTCTCTACACTGCTATGTCTATTTATTTTTTTATGATTTTCCAGTATTTCCAATTTTTTAGAAGTCGGTCATCATGCAAGTCCGAAGCAAATAAATGCATAAAACAAACAGGATGCAGCATGGTGGTCTTTTTACTTCAGGTTGCTTGTCCTAGACGGACTCAACCCCTGTGTTGAGTCCCCTAAGTCAAATGAACATGATGCAAATAAACGTTCCTACTAGGGATCCAGCATGAAGCTGTGTTTTACTAGGTTTAAAAACCTGGTGTTTTGGTCTAGAGTTGGGGAACCCGAGCGGACAACTGGGGCTGAGGAGGGGGCGACGTATCGGGAGCACTAAAGTCTGCCCGGCCTTGTCGCTTGCCCAACCTTGCTCTATTTGGTATAATTTTTATAAAAGTCATGCTACACGAACGTATGCACCATTTCCAGAAAACTCAGAAAAAAGGGTTTTGTAGCAGTTTATATACACAGTTCAAATAATATCAAAGCGGTAATAAGAAACATTTTGCACATTAAATCCAAAAAATGTAACAAACATCAGATAATAAAGAAAGCCAAATACAACAATTATTCTAATCTTGAATTTCTAACCCTGAACCAGTGGTTCTGGGTCAAATCCCCAGTGGAGTCGCCAGAGCTGTCACACCTTCTTTTTACCTACTACACCGGAAGGGTGTAGTAAAAGGAGTTTTTCCAATTAAAGGACAATCGAAATGGGATTTATTATTGAGAGTTGGAGTCGCCACTTGAGAGATTTATGGTGTCCCAAGTCACCGGTTTGAATCCCGAATCGAGGAAAAAGTTGACTCTATATTATAGTCTGCGAATCAGAAATCCGGATAAGGAATTCTGTTAACACAGGAGAAGGTGTTAGGCATTCCCGAGTTCCATGGTTCTAGCACGGTCTCTCAATTGTCATATTTGTCTTATTTATCTGATTTTAACATGCTCAAACCTATGTGCAAATTTTGACCTTTAACCGCCTTTAATATTATCGTTATTTTAAAGAGAATTGCAATGTCGTGAGAACACTTCTCGAACCACGTCACATCAATGTACCCGTGGTTATTGACGTATTTTCACTCCGTTGAGATTTGGATTTGGGTCACATAAATGTGCACCCGAGAGGTAAATTATTAAAAACGCGCCTAAAGCGACTAGCGTATTATTATTTTTGGGAAGGCCATGAAATTTTATTAAATGGCCCATCCCGAAGTCTAAGTAATTAATATATATACCAATTATTGAGGGCCCCGCAGTTTGTGTTTCGTTCGGCGAGGCTCGTCTCATTATTATTTAAAGGCCAATTCTAAAGTGACTATGATTCTCTACTTATTTGTCTCTAAAAATAAAGAAAAGGTCCTAATTAATTACATACTATAAATTCGGGCCTCGAGTTCAAGTCCGAATTCAAACAAGAAGGAAAGGGGACCCTCTTAATTTGAACTTGCTACCTAACTCGAAGCCCAAACTTATATTGTATTAAACCATGTGTTCTTATTCAACAATTAAATCCAAATAGGGCCTCAAACAGACTCAGGGAAGCCCGATGTTATCCAACAGATTTTTTATGATAGGCAAGTAACATTCATTGAAATTGACACCCAGTTTATCAATCGATTACACATAAAACTAAAAACTAATTTCTATTCAACCGTTATGCAGGAAATTTAAGGACTCATTGAACCTAATTACTTACACTAAAATCCAAGGAAGGAGGTTTGATTCATGATTTGATCGGATTTGATTCTAACTCCTAAAGCTTGGGCTTCTTCATTTCTTAATCTACTGGTAAATTAGTATACTACTACTAAAGTGGCAATTAAACTAGAAAACATGATTTGAATAAAACAACCTTGATTATATGGATTCGTTTAACACTATATGCGAACATGTTGAACACTACTTTTCGAATTATTTCGAACTATCCTTAATCACTCATACAATTCACTATTTCACAACAGATTACTGGATAACAGATTGATACAAAAACCATTTGAACTTATTTTTAGCTACGTGGAACTAATCTGAAAGATAAAAAAATTTTATACAGTTCCTGTCGTACTGCTATACAATACAAGCACCAATTAGCGATGAAATCTAAATAAATAACGGATCAACTACCTACTTATTCATTCTACAAATTATACGACTAACTACAGTCAAAGGACTAGTAAAACAGTAAAACAACGAATGTTAATCATCAACTTGCTTTCTATTTCGTTTCAACTTCAAACTCCAATTCAAACTTTACATCAACATATGGTTTTTAGAGTGTGTACCTGGAAATGGAATTACAACAGGAGAAGGGAGGTTAGCAGCAGATAGGTAGCAGAGAGTAAGCAACCAGCAGCAATAACACAGCAATAACACCAAATCGAAACCCAATTTTAAACCCAATAAAACTTGACTAACATCCCAGAATCAGTTTGTAAACCAACAGCAACACAAACAGTCCAGAAAATCCAGTGAAGTCAAACCAGAAATACCAACAGCAATACCAAACAAACGGACTCGACCAAGAGATGCAATGAAAACAGTGTGTTTTTCTGATTTTCTGTTCTTTAAACACTCAAAGAAGAATAATTCGCAGGATCCTCACACTTTTCTGATCTTCAGTAGTAAAAGAGTACCAAAACTCTCCAGCTTTTTAGCCTGTTTCTATTTTTAGCTCTCCCAGAATATTCTTCACTGTGTATGTGTGTGTCCCTCAACTCTATTGATTTCTAGCCCTTTAATAGGCGTTCAATTAATGCCTTTCCCACTATATTTTCAGTTTTTCCTTTATTTATTACCCTATTAACTTAGTGCTCATTAATTTAATCAATAGTGCCCATTTTTAGTCCTTAAAATCAGCAATTAGTGTCATTCCAACTAAGGAATGTTTCCACTTAGCTAATAGCAGCCTTTAGTTTAATTACTAGGTAATTTAATTCCCAAACTACCCCTTAAGCTATCCCTGATTTATTCTACCCTTCAGCTATAACCAATTTCCTTAATCAAAATCAAACAGAAAACTCAAACTACACAGCTCAGATCAAATAGCAAACTCATATTAAACTACTAAGATGCTCATGTATATGGGAATAACTGGCTATATTCACAATTCTAAACTAAACCTAGACAAAATGAATGAAACATTGTAATATTATGAATTCATATGCAACAAACTGATTGGCAACGCAAAGGGAAACATAATAAGACAATTTTGAACCAACATTAACATCAGACGATCACAGTTTTATACAATTACTACTGAACTTGCATAAACTCGAAATTCTCACAACGTAAGGAAAAAAAAAACCAGAGTGAAACCAAACATATAGGGATTCGAGTGATTTCCTAAATCCAAATGACTATAAAATCCAATTAACACATTGATGAAAATTTGGACCAGAAAAAGGTCCGTATGAGGAGGAAAAAGTAATTGATAGAAAAATAACGAAACTCAAATGCACCAGATAATAACAACAATAGAAGACAAATAAAAATAAAAAGGAAAGAAGAAGAAACTTAAAAAGAACTTACTGATTTTCGGATTCCAATCAACATGCCTTCAAAATTGGTTTCCAATTTGTATTATATGCCTATTTCGTCATAAACGGGCCTATAACACTAACGAGAAACCAACTTGACCCTGATGACTTCGAAGTAGTCTAAACCGGTGAAACCTAGATCCGCCATTTAATGAGTTTTACTCAGATTCGAGCCAATTTGGTTAGGGATTAGGGACGAGGAGGTAAAGGGGATTATTGGGTGTTGGTTTGGTACAGTTTAGAGGTGGCGCCGCCACCAGAAAATCTTGTGGCGGCGCTAGGGTTCGTGGCTTAAAATCAATATTCAACAGGCTGGGCTCGGATTCGAGAGAAAATGAATAGGGATTGGGAAACAGGAGGTCAAGGGGGAGAAGTGGTGTAATTTTGGGGTTGTTTGGTGAGAGACCACCGTCGTGGGCAATTTCCGGCGGGCGGTCAGCGGCGGCGTTACATGTGAGGTCTGAGAGATGATTTGGACGAGGGGGGAGGGGTTCTAAGGGGTAGGGGTTTGATGACTTGGGGTAATATCAAATTAATGTTTCAATTTGAGCCGTTGGATGATGGGAATCCAGCGGCTCCGATCAAAACACTAAGCAATGCGGGGTCATTTTGGGTGAAACTAAACCAGGTATAAGGCGGGTCGAGTTAGGTTAGATGGACACGGGTTGTGGGTGAGGCCTTTGTCCGTTCGATCAAAAAAATTCGACGGCTCAGATTAACCCTGTCCAAACGGCGTCGTTTTGGTGACGCTGGAGATGGACTGGATTGGGCAAGTTTTGGCTGGTTCAAACAGGTTTAATAAGTTTGGGCTTGGGGATTAATTTAAAATTTGGCCCAATTCTAAATTCCTTCTCTTTTATTTTCTTTTTCTTTTCATTTTACTTTCTAATTAAAATAAAAAAACAAACCTAAATTTAATATTGACCAAATTATCCTAAAAATACTAATTGACTCTAAGTAGTAATTTTCACAAATAGTTAAATACTAAAAAACACAAATTTCAACATTAAATACTAAAAAAATGCAAAATATATTACTTTTTGTGATTTTTTTATTTTTAAAAAACAACTTACTTAATTAATCCTAATTGTAAAAATTAAATCTTAAAAATGCAAATGCGACATATTTTTGTATTTTCATTAATTTAAACAAATAAGCATGCACAGACAAATGCAAATAATAAAAGAAAAAAAAATACAAAATTCACAACAATTGCAAACGACACAAAATTATTTTCTTTTGAATTTTTTGGGAGTAGGTTCTCATATAGGGAAAAATCACGTGCTCACACTCCTTGATTTTGTCGATGGCCTATTGACAGTCATCGGTCCATTTAGTAGCGGCGTCCTTTTTTAACATTTTAAAGATTGGCTCACAGATAACAGAAGATTGTGCTATGAACTGGCAGATGTAGTTCAGCCTTCCCAGGAAGCTCATCACATCTTTATTGTTCTTCGGCGGTGGTAATTCTTGAATGGCTTTGACCTTTGATGGATTCAATTCTATTCCTCGGTGGCTCATAATAAACCCAATCAACTTTCCAGTAGGAACATCAAATGCTCACTTTGCGGAGTTTAGTTTTAGGTTGCACCTCCGCAATCTGTTGAAAAACTTCCTCATATCTTCTATGTGGTCAATGGCCTTCTTCGATTTGATGATAATGTCATCCACATATACCTCTATCTCTATGTGTATCATATCATGGAAAATGGTAGTCATGGCCTCTGCATTTTTCATGCTGAATGGCATCATCTTGTAACAATATATTCCCCACAGCGTACTGAAAGTTGTTTTCTCAGCATCTTCTTTATCTATCAAGATATGATTATAACCAGCGAAACAATCTACAAATGACTGCAGTTCATGTTTCGCACATTTTTCAATCAGGATGTGTATATTCAGCAAAGGGAAGTCGTCTTTCGAACTGGGCCGATTGAGATCCGGGTAGTCGGTACAGACTCTGACCTGCACATCCTTCTTTGATCTTCTTGGTGACATCTTCATTAATTTTTAGACTCGTATCGGGCTTGAGCTTTCTAAGGTTTTTCTTTACCGGTAGACACGTTGGGTCGATTGGCAGTTTGTGAGCTATAATAGACGTACTCAGACCAGTTATGTCATCATACAGCAAGGCAAATATGTCCTCATTTTCCTTTAGAAACTCTCTGTATACTTTCTTCTCTGATGGCGATAGGTGAATGTTGATTTGTGTTTCCTTGACATTTTTTACATCTCCTAAGTTAACAATCTCGGTCTCGCCTAGGTTGGACTTAGGTCTGTTCTCAAAGTTCTCAACCTCTTTGAGAATCTCATCAAATATGTCACATTCTTTTGAATCAACATCCGTTTGTTGTGTTGTCTCAAGGCATGTCACACTCATAGGATCATCAAGATAAGAAATAGTAATGGTGTACTGGTAAAGTAAGGAGGAAATGATAAAAATAAATATTAATTAATTGAAAAAATCAAACATGCTTTGTAAATTTAGTAATTGTTTTGAACATTGAAGATCTTATTGCGGAAATTGAAAAATGTTAAAACAAAATCATTTAACGAATAAAATAGTGAATAGCGCTGGTTTTAGCCTTGATATGCCGAGGCTCATCGGGCTCTGGCGGTCCTGTTAGTCCAATTCATGAGATGCGCCCCTCTACTTAAGATAATCATGCCATAGTGCACGAACTAACCTTTGGGGAGGCGAATAATAAAACAAAAATAAAACAAAAGGTAATCAAGTTAGTGAGGATTATAAAAAGTATTGCAATATTTAAACACATAGTGCAGGAATATAAAGCATGTCCTAATTTGGGAACCTTATTGTGCCCGAGGTAGGCCTAGTGACAAATTGATTTAGTGAACTTGGAATGCTAAATACCTCATTTTATTGATAAAAATATAGGAATCCCAAAACGACACTGATAATAGGTGAATTTGACTATAATCACGCCTTAAATAATCACCTTCTTATGTTGTTTTGATGATAAGTATGATAACAAAATGCTCTTATTAGTGTTTTTCATGATTTGCAGGTGATAAATGGCTAAGGAAGGCAAAGGAGCAGTTTTGGAGTCAAAATTGGAGAAAAGAGGCCAAATATGCAAATTCCCATTGAAGTCACGTCACACCAACCCTTAGGATTCAGATGGACTGTTTGGCCGCGAAACCGCGGCAGAACCGCAGTGGAAGGCTGCTGCGGAATCTCAGAGAATCAGAGAGGTTGATTTGCCGCGGTTCTACCGCGACCGCGGTAGAACCGCGGCAGGTGACGAAAACTTCAGGGGTCAAAGTGTAAAAAGGGGATTTTTTAGACCTAAACCCTACTTAAAACATTAGACTTCGCCCAAAAGAGGCATGTATTGATTTTTAGAGTACTTTTTCAAGGGAAACTATTGGGAGAGATTTCTCCAAACATCATTCTTCTTTTCTTTTGAATTTTATGATGAATTCTATTCTAGTTTATTTTCCCATAGCCATGAGTAGCTAAACCCCTTGTCTAAGGTTTTGAGTGAACCTATTGGGTGATCAACTTCTTTTTTTATGTGAATACAAATTGCTAGTTTAATCTCTATTTGTTCAACTTCGTGTCTGTTGTAGTTAATTGACAGGATCCTCAATTAGTTGTATCTATTTAGTGTCCATAACATGGAAAAGAGTGCATATTTAGGTTATTGTTGAACAACACCACTCCTAGATTATTAGATGAATCTATAATTGCGGGTTTAAAGGCGGGATTAGGGAAAACAAAGCCTTGGGTGTAATCTAAAGTGAACTGTGTTAATTAAATTAAGCTAGTGTAAANATTTGTATGAGCATAAACAGAAGGGATTCCATCAATAGGGAAATCATTACCTTAGCTTTTTCTCATTATTGTTTACAACATATTTAATTTTTTTTACAGTTATTTAGCTTTCTGAAAAAGTAATTATTAAGGAAACACTCAACCGAGTTTTGAATATTTGGGAAGCTGATTCTGAAGAGTTAGTGGGTCTGAAGATAGTAGTTGATAGGTTAACTCTCTAAGGATTCGACCCCGAGCATAATACTTGGGTTATATTTGCAGCGTCCGCAGAGGTCTATTTATAAGGCATAGTTTGGCGTGATCAGACACTAAATATGCAAGAAATAAAAATCACTAATGGCCATTGGCCTTATTACATTCATAAAGTAAAAAAAGTAAATTCCTATCTACTTGGTCTCAGAAGGGCTTTTCCCAGGTCAAATGCTCTCGTTGATCAAATCCTCTAGCTTGTGTAGGTTAACCAGTAAAATGCCTTTGCCAGGTGTTCCCCTCCGTTCCCCTCAGTGTTCTGGGAGTGGGTGACTCTCTTCCTCATTTTTCTGTCCAATTCCAACAGACTGTATTCCAGATATTCCAACTTTGCGCTAGCTTTTACGGCTCCCTCTTTCAACTCATTAATATGATCATTTGATGGAAGACTCCTCCACCAGTCTAGCAATAATGGGGGCATGCTAATCATACCGAAACTGGGGACCTCGTGCTTCATATTCTGCAAAACAGAAGGGTTAGACCCTTACTCCTACCGGACTCGACTATTTAATATCAATAATTAGTATGAAGTTTCTAGTTCTCAAAATAAATGCATAGAATATGACAACATCCGTGAGGGTTTAGGGAAACCTAGTAGACTTCGGAAAAGGCTATCTTAAAGGATCATTATGTGGACAACATAACTGATCTAACTAGGTTTGACAGTGATGCATGTACAATTTGAATAGAGTAAGGTTTCTATGGGGTTTTATACTGGTACCATTGAGCAGACAACTCAAGGGGGAAGGCTCGGAACTGTCAACTGCACTGCTGATCGACTAGTTTTACCGCAAATATGCCTTTCCGAATTTAGGGGGTAATGATATCGGAAGAGCGCAACCACTCATTATAAGCGTTGCTATAATATTTTTTTTTGCACGAGTGGAGTATGATGTTGAGCATGATTGTGCAATAATTAAAAGCATGTTGACACGTGTTTGCATGATAAGAAAGCGATAAATACAGCATTTTCATAATCTAAAGCAATAAAGCAAAGGAAACAAGGAAGACATGTCAGTTTTTCTTCTAAAGATGAAATTAAATGCTTAATGTAAATAAACAGATAATCACACATATGGAGAGGTACAAATTTGCAAATCAATCTGAAATGGTAAAAGCCTAAAAATACCCAGTAGAGTCGTCGTGCTGTCACGCCCCCTTTTTCTCGCGAAATCGGGTTGGTGACATTTGGCTGGGATAACTCTTTCCTTTTGGGAAAGGAGTTTTGCAATTTTTGAAGAGTCGCCACATAATGATTTTAAGGTGCATTAGGGCACCTATGGGGTTCAATTTCAACTACGTTTGATAACCAGAGATAGGGTAAGGGCTTGAAATTATCCAAAGGGAAAGGTTTTGGGCACCCCTCAGGATCCACTCGTATAGTTCCCGACAAGATAGTTTCTGTAAATTTGTGCAATTAACAAGTAAACAAGTAAGGCTCAAGTAATATGGGATTTAAGTTAAAATACGCAAGTGTTAGAAAACAGTTAATGAAAGCAAGGTTTTGAAAGAGTTATAGTCTAAGCATGATGATGAATGTTAGAGGATCCTAGGTTTGTTTATAATATGGATCACATCAAGTCAATACCCGATACGGCACTCCTCAAAAGAGGGGATACACGTGCTATCAGCGCACCGGTAAACATACCCATATCTACCCTTCCCACCCCGTGAAGGTATTAAAGCGAGGATTGGTCTTGACCTCCATTGCATGCTGTTAGCCGTCCTATTCCTATCAAGCTCGGAGGAATTTACGACTACTATTCCCATAAGAGGGAGGTTCTAAGTTGACTCTTGTGTTTAAAGCTAAATTGCTAAGGCGACATACAAAACACGTATGACTGCATTTAAAGGGGAAACATGTAAGAAATTAGAAGACTCATATAATCCTCCGCAAATAATACATATAAATAACATGACTTAAAACACATTTAGGGTCAAAAATTAAAGTACTAAGACAGGGGAGTCATAATTGTTGAAGCAGACCAATTTATTACATAACTCAGATAAGAAGTCCGAATCAGGCCTGCCTACTGGTTGTAGTAGTTGCTAACTAAACAAAGGCGGATTTCAGTTTTGTCATTATTACCTAAATCTTACCTAAGTGTATATTTATGGGCATGATATCTATTCCTAATTCAAAATGGCAAAGCAGTAACTATTTTAACGAGTAACTTGGACTCTATACGCATGTTTTCTAAACAACATTAATTAAAGGTGTGAGTTGTTTAAACTGATTAAGACCGTGCGAGTCAAACTTATTTTTTAGCAAGAACTGGTTGTAGATCCTATAGACATAATCTCTATTGCTGATGATTTTAATCCCTACACACATGGTATCTAGTATTAAAAGATGATTTGGTCCTATAGGCATGGTATCTAATTTTGAATCTTATTTTAACCTTGTAAATGTGTCGTATTATAGCCATTAGCTCCTATAGGCATGATTTCTAAGTGTGGATAAGAATATGCAGAGCTTTATTAATCAGATCCTATAGGCAGGATATCTAAGTGTAGAAGTGGACATACAGAACAAATCCTATAGGCAAGATATCTACCGTTAAAACATGCATAATTACCAATCCCTATTCACTAGTCGACCCCAATATTCATTACAAATTAATACAACCCAAATGCTGAATTACAACAGAAGTACAAAATAAGCATTTACAACCAAAAGAAGCCTGATTCTGACTTCCTCTATGAGTGATGGATCAAAACACCTCAAATGCCACTTGTTTCAAAGCCTATCTCAGACTTGGGTGTGTCAAAGTTCCCTAAGGGTCTCAAGGGACCCCTAGCAGTGCTTACACCCAGGTTTGCTTAACAGATAAAGAATGAGTGCAGTGTGGAAGGGCCAACCCTTATGTGTCCAAGATCAGAGGGAGCTCAAGGGTCACAAGAGGAGGTCACACAAGAGGGGAAGAACTTAGGTTCTAGGAATATAGTGAAAGTGTAGAACATAGAGATTTGTTTAAAAACATGACTTTGAAATAAGAAGTGAAAAGGCTTATTCTAAAAACAGTAGTAGTGTATTCAAACTCTAGGGAATCAGTAATTATACAAAGGGGTCAGGGGTTTTGGGGATACACTACATGAAGCATATGACATTAGAAGGGGTCAATTTTGGACTTGCTCATAAATAGATGATGTTGGCATGCCCATAAACCAGCCAAACAATACAAGCACAAAGAAGGGACATGGGGTTTAGGATTCATATACGTAGGGAGTATTAACTTAAAAAGGGGAAAGGAACACATTTCAGCATGCTAATAATGTAATTTGGTTTGCAGACAACATAACCAGAAGTAGTCAAGCATGAAGAAGGTGAAACAATTACAGAAACATGTTGTTGCTGATGCCGAAAAAATTAACTAGGACATACCGGTAAGAAGCAAAGTACAGAAAGGAATATTAGGCAAATTTCCACAGCCTAGCCTTGGCTTTCAGCCGGCTAGACAAAGTTGTAGCACAAGTAGTAACAGACAAAAGAGAGTATTTTGATTGAAGTGTGTGTTTGAACTCAAGTTGTTCCTGTCTATGAAACAAGAGGGGTGCAGGGTATTTGTAGTTTTTGAAAACGAGTAATAAGTAAGGTAATAAGTAAAGTCTTAACAAAAACATGCAAGCAATCACCAGTAAGAATCAACTACCCAAGTGTTTCCCTTTTAATTAAGGAATCACTACGTAACAGGTAGGAGCAAGTTTAATTAAGGAAAGAAAATCAGTTTGGAAGCAGACTGATTACTGCCATTTAAGGGGTAGTAAAAGCATACGATGAACGCTCAAGTCTAAGTACAAAAATCTGCTTATTTTGGGAAAGAAATAAGCAAGGTAAAACATCATAGTAAAGGGAAAAGGTTCAGTATGTTTTAAACATGCGAGTGAAATTAGGGTTCATAAAAGGAAAGTTTTTGAAATCATCATAAGATTAAGATCAATCAAGCAAGAATATTCTTGTGCACTTCAGTATGTAAACAGAATGAACAGAAACATCAGACATGTGAGGCCAAGCACATTGGCAAAAGAAACAACACGCAATAGCAGCAGAAATAAGCATAGGATTCAGTAGCAAACAAAGTGATATAGTCAAGGCTCGCACGTATGGCCAAAGTGAAGAAGAGAGTGAAAACAAGTTATGGTGTCATAGTAAAAAGTGAGGAAACCATTCGAGAAGTCAGGGTTTCAACCATAGTCGAGTTGAAAGATAGTAAAATTTAGACAAGTCACATAATGAAAAGAGAGTGTAAAACAAGAACTTTCAATCGAGTCAAGTATACATTCAAACAAACAATTTCAGACCCAAATACCTAGGTTTTTCAAAAATAATCGAGTTTAACAGATGGTGAAACAAATAAGTCAAACAAGAACTTAATCAAACAAGTACACATCAAATGAACAACTTCAGAACTCGCATGAGACCCTAAAGGAATTAGGGTTTTCAACATGCTAACTCAGATAGAAGAAAAACGTGAGAAAAACATAGCAGAACCACAAACAACATTGAAATCGGAGGAGAGATCTGTATGAAACACTTAAAGGAAAACCTTAACGAAAAATCGTTTGAAAGAAAAATTGAAGAACGTTCTAGAATAACACATGACATTCAGAGGAAGTAGAGATCTAAAGTAGATCTGAAAGAAAATCAAGAGATCTTAAAGATTAGGGTTTCGAAAAACCTAGAAAAGGCGAGAAAGGCCTTGAACGTTACCGATCTAACCAGAAGAGTCAAGGGTCTGACTCAAACGGCCATGGCTGGCCAGAGAAAGGTCAAGGATGATCGGAGAAAAGCCATGAACAACAGTCGAGCAAGGACTGGACCAGATTCCTTCGATGACTAGCCATGAAACCACATAAACAAATACCCAAGAGTCGTGGAAGGCCACTACACATCTTCATTGGCCATGGGAGGCCATGGATTAGGCAGGGTTTAAGCTGGATTAGGGTGTAGTTTGATGGCGGCAACTAAGGTTCGGGGTTGTTTCAGAAAGAGTTGAGAGAGAAGAGGGATTCAGAGGCAGCGGTTGGTGAGAAATGTAGTAGGGTAAAGGGTCTTTGGGAGTTAAAAGGGAAAGGGCGTATAGGAGCGGTTGATCTAAATGATCAACGACTCGGATTAAAGGGGTTAGGCGGGGAGTCCGGGTTGGTTCGTTGAAATAGGTTAGGGGTCGGGTTTAAACGAAACTGAACTTGGGGTAAATTGGGTCTGATTTGGCGTTCAATTTTGGCTACAATTGAAATGAAATTGGGCTATCATTTAAATAGCTATTTTCCCCTTTTAAAATTATAAAAAATGACTAAAATAACTTATAACATATAATTATTAATTTGAAAATAATGGACTTAATTTTCATGAATATAAACGCAATTAAATACTAAAAGAGGCTAATATTACAATTATATGCAATTTAGCTTTACAAATACTAAATAAATTTGTAAAAATATGCAAAAATTATCCTAGCAATATTTCAGCATAAATGTGAATGTGCAACAAATGAATTACGAAAAATAATAATTTTGGAAATCATTGTTGGGCTTTTTATGGATAAATGAGGGAAATTTATTGATTTAAAAAGCTTTAAAATTTTAAAAAATAATAATAAAACATTTGTACATACTTATGTATATATAGATATGCTATTTTGAAGATATTTTGCATATTGAAAAATATATAGGGAAAAATTAGGTATCAACACTCCTCTCAAAGTCTTGGTCAGACCCTTTCTCCGTAAAGGGCTTATGTTGTACATCTTTTGTTGTAGGCTACAACTTTTGTAGTATAGCCGGGGCCATGTTGCCGGCATTGTTATAATTGAATTTTGTATATGTAAAGGATCTACAGACATTTGTGTGGGTTATGTATGGGTGTTGGATTGGTTAATGTATTGTGTTGCAACTCTATACCAAACTTGGCACTACGAGCTTACGGGTTTTTCAGGAGAAATTTTCACGGGGCCTTAAATCCTCCCCTACTTAGGATCATTTTTTGTCGAATGAGGATCAAGGTTCACTCAATAGCAATCGTTATGCAACCTCAACTATTCACAACATGAAACTTATCAATAACCCCAAATATGGCTCTCCCTAAATTTCAAAAAATTTCGCTAGAGTTTCCTTTGTATCTAGGCCTATCCACCTACTAGAGAGCCCTAGAAAAATATCCTAACAGCATATACATAATCCATAGACCTGACGTAACATGTACAATACTAACCATGGCTACATAGGCAACATATAACCACGCAAAACAGAACAGTTTTACATGGATCAGATCAAAGAATACAGAGTTCATTGGAACTACAGGTGTAAAAGCTATTACATGGCTATACAAACAAATACGAGTACTTCCTTCTCATTCCTTCCTCGGCTTCCCAAATGTCTTCCTCAACCTGCAATTTCGGACATAACACTTTTACGGGGGCAATTACCTTATTTCTCATCTTCCGGACTTGCCTGTCAAGAAAGGAAACTAGAACTTCTTTATATGACAGTTCTTCATTAACCTCAAAAGTTTCAAATAGAACAATAGTGGACGGATCTCCGACTACCTTCTTTACCATGGACACGTGGAAGACTAGGGTACCAATGACATCTCGATTGGCAGCTCGAGATTGTATGCGACCTGACAAATCCGCTGAATGGTTCTGTATGGCCCGACATACCTTGGACTCAATTTTCCTTTCTTCCCAAATCGCATGATACCCTTCTTGGGGGAAACCTTCAAGAATACCCAATCATTTTATTTGAACTCCAAATGTCCGCGATGAATGTTCGAATCAAACTTTTGTCAACTCTGAGCAGTTTCCAACATTTCCTTAATAATTTTGACTTTCTCCATGGCCTGGTGCACAAGGTCTGGCCCTATCAATTCAGCTTTTGCAACCTCAAACCACCCAATGGGAGACCTATATCTCCTACCATACAATGCCTAAAATGGCGCCATCTAGATACTAGCATGGAAGCTATTGTTACAATCAAACTCTCTGAGTGCCAAATGATCATCCCAGCTAATTTTGAAATCATGAGCACAAACATGCAATATTTCCTCAAGCGTCTGAATAGTCCGCTCTACGTGCCCATCTGTCTGAGGGTGAAAAACTGTGCTAAGATTTATCTACGTGCCCAAACCATGCAGAGATTTCTCCCAAAATGTTTGTTGTGAATTTGGCCCCTTGATCTAAAATGATTGAGACTGGAGGATTGTGCAACATGACTATTCTCGTGATATACAACTTAACATACTCTTCTGAGGTGTCAGTAGATTTGACTGGCATGAAGTGCGCTGATTTTGTGAGTCGATCCACGATCACCCAAATTGATCATTTTCCATTTCCACATCCGAATTTCCATCTGTTGCGCCAATCCCCCGGGACTTTTATGTTTGGACTTAACTTGTTGATAGCTCGGACATCTTGCCCTAAAGTCTGCCACATCTTTCTTCATGTTGTTCCACCAATAAAATTCCTTGAGATTATGATACATTTTTGTAGAACCTGGGTGCCCTGAATAACTGAAAGTGTGAGCTTCTGCCATGATCTTTTCCTGAAAACAGTCAATATCAATAACACATAGGCGACCTTGTTACCATAGTGTACCATCATCCATGCCAGAGGAAAAAGCTATGGTCTTATGTTTATGAATCCCCTCCTTAAGTTGTGCTAATAATTGATCGTTGAATATTTTCTCTTTCACCTCCGCCACAAGCGACGATTCAGCCCTATTTTGCATAATTATCCCTTCTTCATTAGAGTCCTCAAGGCGAACTCCCAAACTAGCCAATTGATGCAACACTCTGGCCAACTACCTCTGATACGCCTTAAAATGAGCCAAACTTCTCTTAGATTTTTAACTAAGAGTGTCTTCAAGCCTTTCCCGGGCGATAGAGAATATCAATGTGATCATCCTTAAGTAACTCTAGTCATCTTCTCTGTCTCAGATTCAACTCTTTCTGCTTGAAAATATATTGAAGGCTCTTGTGCTCCGTGAATACATCCACATGGACCCAATATAGATAGTGTCGCCAAATCTTTAGCGCAAACACCACTATCGCAAGCTTTGAGTTTTGGGTCGGATAGTTCTTTTCGTGATTCTTGAGTTGCCTAGAAGCATATTCTACAACCTTGCCGTGTTGCATTAACACACACCAATGCCCGATCCTTGAAGCATCACAATACACCACAAATCCCTTTGTACGCTCTGGTAGAGTTAATACCAGTGCTATAGTTAGTCTTGATTTCAATTCCTAGAAGCTCCTTTCACAAGCGTCGAACCACTAGAACTTAACCGCTTTCCGGGTCAATTTAGTCAAATGAGAGGCAAGAGTAGAAAATCCCTCCACAAACCTTTTGTAGTACCCGGCCAAACCCAAGATACTGCTAACCTCTGTTGGTGTAGTAGGTCTAAGGCAATTCTTCACTGCTTCAATCTTGTGAGGCTCAACCATAATTCATTCCCTGGAGACGACATGACCCAAGAACACGACAAAATCAAGCCAATATTCAGTTTTCAAAAAATTCGCATGCAACTAATGTTACTGAAGAGTATGCAAAAATACCATGAGATGGTTATCATGATCCTCTCGACTTCTGGAATACACAAGAATTTCATCAATGAACACTATCATGAAGGATTCTAGAAAAGGCTTAAAAACTCGATTCATAAGATCCATAAAAGCAGTTGGTGCATTTGTTAGCCCAAAAGACATCACCGGAAATTCAAATTGTCTATACCGAGTCTTGAAATCTGTTTTTGGAATGTCCCGCTCCCTTATCTTTAATTGATGATACCCCGACCAAAAGTCAGTTTTTCAGAAACACGTCGCACCTCGCAATTAATCAAACAAGTCATCTATCCTTGGTAGAGGGTATTTATTTTTTATTATGGCCTTGTTAAGTTGCCGGTAGTCAATACACATCCGCATCGACCCATCTTTCTTGCTTACAAAAAATTTTGTGTGCCCATGTTGACACACTTTGCCGAATGAAACCCTTTTCTAACAAATCCTTCAATTGTTCCTTTAGCTCTTTCAATTATTATCTTTCCATTCTGTATGGTGGAATTGACATAGGCTACGTTCCTGGCATCACATCAATCCCAAAATCAATCTCCATGTTTGGTGAGATCGCAGGGAGCTCATCTGGAAAGACATCCGAAAATTCATTCACAACTGCCACGGAATCAAGGCTAAACTCCTTGGCATCGTTGTTGGTAACTCGAACTAAATTGTAGATACACCCATTCTTGATCATTTTTGCGGCCTTAAGGTAAGAAATAAACCGAACTTTAGGCACTACGTTATCCTCTTTCCATTCAACAACGGGATCATTGGGAAACTCAAGCCTCATAGTTCTAGTCCGACAATAAATCTTGGAAAAACATGAATAAAGCAAATCCATTCACATTATTACATAAAAATCAACAATCTCTAATTCAATGAGATCATTCATGATATCCCTACCACGTACCGTGACAACACAACCTCTATAAACTCGAGCAGCCATAATTAACTCACCAATTGGTGTAGACACCGAGAATGGCGCATGAAGCTGATCCGGTCCTATCCCAAATTACATAGCAACAAAAGGTGTAATATAGGACAAGGTGAGTCCGGGGTCAATAAGTGCATAGATATTATGAGATTGGACAGTCAAAATACCTGTAACGACAACTGGAGAAGCCTTTACAGTCTGGCAACCACTAGTAGCATAGAACCAGCTGGGTCCTCCCGAAATCTGTATACCATCCTTAGCTACACCATGCCCCGCAGGTGCTGGGGTACCTCGAGCTTGAGAGGGGGCTGATGATGTAACAACTACTGGGTTTGATAGTTGTGTTGTGTCCCTGCTTGCTCCCCGACGGGATACATGACAATGTCTCTGAATATGACCCCTCATCCCACATCTATAGCAAACGGCTAAATCCAAGTAGCAAATCCATGAGTGCATCTTCCTATGCCTGGGGCATGAAGACCTCTAATGCCACTAGGACCTCTCTCCGAATTAACCCCGCTGGTGGGGTCCCCTATCGCCCTGACTGGGCCTAAAATAAATCCACTGCTGCTACTGGCTGGGCCGTAATGGTACTGCATTGGCTGAATACTGTGCAACAGACTGGGATGACCCTGATGATCCCCGAAAAGCTGATCTACCACCACCTAGTGACTCACCCATGTTACCCATAGACCGGGTCTTTCTGTTACCCTCTCTCTCCATTCTATTCTTCGGTTTATGGTTCTTGGTGGCTTGATCAAATGCCAACATCTTTCTATAATTCATGTCAAAATTCAAGGTAGCCATAGAGGCCTCATTAATGGTCAAAGGATTAAGGCCCTGAAGAAACCGATGCAACATAGCCTCCATCGTGGGCAACATGTGAATAACAAATTTTAACAGGCGGCCAAACTCCATATGGTAATCCCACACACTTCTAGTTCCTTGTTTCAGATTCTCTAACTATGTTGCACGGTTTGCCCTTGTCCCAAAATGTAGGAAATTGATTTATAAAGGCATCGGCAAACTCGCTCCACCTCGCTGGAGAGATCCCCTCCTCACGTGAATCCTCCCACAACTCAAACCACGAATAGGCCACTCCTTTCAGATGGTAGGCAGCTAACTCTACTATTTCTCCATTGCACGCATGTTCCCGAGGGTCTTGTACATCTCATCAATAAAATACTAAGGGTTTTCTTCCGGATTGGCACCCAAAAACAATAGAGGGTCTAACAGAAGAAATCTGTTCACCTTAAAAGTGGTGGAATCCCCTTGCTGGCTAGAGGAGCTGGGTGCGCAACTGGACCTTTGGGCCTGAGAGGCCACAGGCAGAGTCAGCATCTGAATAGCTCCCCTAAGATCCTCATTAGGAATACCGGGATCGGAAGCTGGGGCTGGAGGCAGAACGGGATTATTAATTGAAGGGGTAGTGGTAACCCCTGAAGGTGTAAGAACTGAGGTAGTATGCTCCGAAATAGAAGAATTGGGAAAGGTGATAGCATGGCCATTATCCCACCCCACAGTGTCAGGTAGTGAATCTCCGGCCGCTCCTGGGGTGGCACTAGCCCGTTGGCCAATTATGGCTTTATAATTAGGAGCCATAGTGAAAATTGAAGGAATGCACTAGTTAGAGGAGGAATAGTTTCACAATTGCCACGCGATCTAGAATATCATAGAAGGGTCTTATTCCTAAATGCCCAAGTATCCTCCAACTTATAGATGTTGTCGACTTTACACCGATAAGAAGGACTCTACTAGACATGACTCTTAGACGTTCTAGGACAGTTAAAACCCTAGGCTCTGAAACCAAGTTTGTCACGCCCCAACCTCGTGAGGCGCAAACGGCGCTCAATCGAGTGAACCCAACCGAGCAAGCCTTATGAACACTTTCTACCTAACAAAATACGATTAAGAAAACCATGTTTTCATTTATTTAGACAATATCAAAATCGAACATTCAACATTGTTAATTCATTTTTATACCTCAAATCTTAAATTATGGTGAAGTATCCAAGATTTCATACAATTATAGTTTAGAAGAACTAGAGTATAGAGTTACAAGACAATTCATTAACCCATCCAATACCCATACATAACCCACACAAGCGTCTATGAAGCCTTCATGGATACAAAAGACAAATTATGATAGAGTCGACAACAACGCCCCTGCTATACCTCAAAAGTGGAAGTCTACAACAAAAGATGTACACCATAACCCCTTGAAGGAGAAAGGGGCTCACCAAGAATTTAAAAGGAGGACACTCCGATGTGTGCGATCAGCACTGTCCTCTGTGGAGCCACCTAGATTCATTTAAAGAAGTACTACTATGTATAACTAAACACCAACTCGTTAGAAAGAAATTTTATACAAGAATAAGGAAATCAAAAGTATAACTCAAAAAGTTTAAACGTCACAACATTATTAAATAAAAAAATCATATTTCCACATGATTTTTCCGTAGCTTTTAGTAGAAGGCATTTCATAGTGTTCATCATTGTTCACAATACCACCGCTATTATGAGCAAAGTCCAATCTCGACTCGGTCGGCTAGGTTTCCTCATTTGAGACATATACCTCAATCACAATCTCATTTTCCCTTTTCTGGATTCAATATCAACATAATACAACCATGTGTGCGGCATGACGTCCGATGCCATCCCGAGGACTTAATAAAAGGGCTGAGTTTTGTTCTAAAAATCAAGGCCTGAATTAGCCACTACAGATCTAACCGTGTCTTGGGAACTCCTATTTCTGCTTTAGCCCTGAACAATATCCTCTCGAGGTTGTGTGCCGATGGGCCCCAAGGGAGAAGACTCGAGCGTATCTTTGTAGCCTCAGGGTTAGAGTCAATCTTTCGAAATGCACAAAAGACAGGAATTTGGACCCTCGGATTTGCCATACACAGATAGTCTCTGTGTTTCCTACATCGAAGTGATAGAAAACAACTTCAAAATCCCTTGGATTTGTCTTTTCGGCACCATTCAATGGACGGTCGATGCTTGTTTACAAGAATGCATTTAATGCAGGTGTCGATCCTTCTTTCGAAGACATCGAAGACCGTGTGATTTCATCCTATAAATGGCCGAACTTTGATGCTATTTCTTTAGTTAGTGTCTTATTTCCTTCATTAATCCGTTCCTCTAAGCTCTCTGTACGCGGTAAAATCAGAAGACTTGATTTTTGCTATCAAGACAATTTTGTAAGCCTTCCCCGAGACCCTGAGGGTGGAAGGCCACGATCGAGTTCTCGGCCTAAGGATCATCGAGGTATGAATCGAAAGGAGTAGAGCCCGAGGTCAGGGTGATATAAGAGGTCTCCAAAGCACATGGTTATACCTGATAGGGTCTGTCTATCTGTAGCCTACTGAGATGACGTGCGAGAGGTCGTCCCATCTTTCTACTCTTGAAAATGATATATACATACATTACTAAGTCCTCTTTCCTATATAAAGGGGTCTCACCCAACCTTGTAAGGGGCTGATGTTGCTCCACTTCTCCAATAAGATATAATATCTCTCCCCCCCTTTCTTCTAAGTTATCAGTGTTCTTCGACCCCGAGGTCGCTCTAGCATTTTATTGTTATTCGTTTATTCTTCATCGTTTAGCTCAAGATAGAAGGTATAAAGCCTTGTTTATCTATATCCTTACCTGTTATCCCCCTCCCGACTACCCTCAATAAGACTAAGATAGGATCGAGGCCTTTCCCTGAGGTATCTACTGGTTTGCTCTAAGCCCGGGAACGTCCCCTTACTGGTTCGATTATCACTCTGGCTAACTCAATCTTTATCATCTTACTTCATGTTTTAACACCAATCACCCTTACAAACTAGCTAAGGAATAGATCATGTATTGTTAGAATCCCATTTATAAATTTAATTATTGTTACCGTTTTCACGGTAAATAGTTTGGCGCCCACCATGGGGTAAAAAATAATAGTGATTATTTTCTTGCTAGCTTCGTCACTCAAACGCACGATATCTTTCACAATTTTTCTTGCCCAAGATCTTTCGATTTCAGGTTAAAGATCAGCTCGATAAGGGGAATCGAGGACAATAACCCAAAAATTACTAAGAAAACAATATGGTCGTCCTAATGGCTGGTGCGACGCTGCAGGACCATGGTAACGCATCTAGATCACATCGAGCGGACGCGTATTCATACGCTATATAGAGGGGTAAGGAAGTATTGCACTCCAATGGTGGCACGCAACACGCTAACCAACAGGAAACCCGATAATCCCAGCCCCGGTAGAACGGGAAGTTAATCTTCGTATTATTTTTGAAATGTTGCAGGAACAACATTTGGCTATCTCTCAGCAATATAGCCGCCCAGAGACCCTTCATGATGTATCATAAAAAATATATCCTCGCTCCGAGCTAGTACCCAAGGTATGGGGCAACGACAAACAAACAAACTATCCTGTAACAGTGAGGATTTTGGAGGACATTATCGTAAAGATCGACTCACACTCGCGGAGTGTAGCCCCGTGAAATCCCTACTCAAAAACCCGGATCCCGTGGTGCCAAGTTAGGATCATGTGTTAGAAATTAGTAAATATGCTTCGCGGCAAGCAAGCTCGCCGCGGCGCAGACCTTTTTGGATTGAATAATGCATTAAAAAGTCAAGAATAAGTTTCCAGAAAAATGCAAGAAATGCGGTCGCATAATTGAAATGCGGACCGTATATCTGCCGCAGAGTGAGGCAGAATGTTAGTTAAAAATTGAAGTCAGTTATGCGGTCGAAATGCAGTCCCATAATCAAAATACAAAGGTCAGTTCTGTGGTGTACTTTGCGACCGCAGAACATGAATGCGGACCGCATTCTTACCGCAGAGTGAGTCAAAATGTATGGTTTTTTGGGAGGCATTCTGCGGTCCATTATGCGGACCACATGTTCATTTTGCGGTCGCAAATGCGACCACATAGTTGACTCGGGGCTCCAATTTTCTAATTTTTAACCCGACTTCCATATCGATATAACCGGTGTTCCAGCTCATTCTGAACATTCTTCTAAGCATTTCTAGAGAGAGGAAGAGGTTTCTTAGAGAGGGAAAGTCTCCCATCAAATTATTTCATAAGATTGGGCTAAATCATTGAAGAAAATCAAGTGAAGGCTCCTGAATCTTCATCCCAAGAGGTAAGGCTCCATCACCTCAG
>MU736818.1:277185-353056 GCA_026770625.1 Nicotiana glauca | reverse complement strand
ATGCTCGAACCAAGCTAGAACTTCAGTTTCGTCTCTAATTCTCAATTTAACTTGAAATTCCTGCTCAATAGATCGAAGTGCTAAGAGTTTCGGAAAATTGTAAAAGAATAAGGAAAAGAATTATTGAGGTATGTATGGATAAAACCCTTTTTTATTAGAAAACAAGCTCTGTTGGTGCTCACGAACGTGTGGTAAGGTCGTATTAGTGAATGTATCGATTGTGCCTGTGTGTTAATTGATTTGCAATTATCTACATGTTTACATGACGGGTGTGCCTCAATATGTATAACATACCAATCTTGATAATTAGATAATGATGAAAAGAACAGTTATATATTGAAATATTTGGGCTATAAGCTGACACTGAAACAAAGAATTATTCATGCTAGCTNTGATATGTGTGGACTAAAGATTTGAAGGTGTTGACAAATGAGAATCGAGTAATGCCTCCAAGAAGGTGACCTAGCCGATCGGGTCGTGATCGGACACCATGCCGCACACATGGTGGTAATGTGCTGATATTGAATTCCAGATAAAGGAAATGAATTATTGATTGAGAGTAATGCCTCCAATAAGGTGACCTAGCCGGTAGGGTCGTGACCGGACTACGCTCGAGATGGTGGTGGTAATGAGAACAGTGGTGAACATGTGACAGAAATGCTCTATTTTATGTTGTGGAAATTGTATGAAAGATTATGTGAATTGATTCTTTGACTTGCCCATATTATTTGCTTGCATCTATTTGATAGTTCTTTCTAGTAAAATGGTGTTTAGTTATATATACCAGTACAATTCAAATCTACTGACCTCCCCTTTGCCGGGGGCGCTACATTCGTGTTATGATTGTAGGTGGCTCTATAGTGGATAGTGCCGACCATGTGTAGCGGAGCGTTCATCTACTTGAAGTCTCGGTGAGCCCCTTATTCTTCCATGGGGCTACATGGTGTATCTTTTGTTATTACAGCTTTTCACTTTTGAGGTATAGCCGGGGCCTTGTTGCCAGCATAGTCATGCTTATCTGTTGTATCCGTAGAGGCTCCAAAGACACTAGTGTGGGTTATGTACGGGTTTTGGGGAGTCCCCTATATGTATATGTTGTAATCCTAAAATTGTGATCTCCTTAAGCCGTAACTCTAATAGAATCCATGAAGCTAGCTTATGAATGGTAAATTTTTATAATATGAAATGAACCAGTAATGTGGTATACACCGTGTATTATCGTTCAAATTAATCAAAGGCATGAGTTCCACATTCATTTTGAGTTGGGGTAGAAAGTGTTCAGTAAGGTTTGCTCAATCGGGTTTATTTGATTGAGCCCCTGTCGCGCCTCCCGAGGTTGGGGCGTGACACGGAGACTTCTACAACAACTGTCTCCCGGAGATAGGATTTCGGGACTCATTTAGAGGAAGTCAGAAACAACGAAATCCCCTGGGAATGACAAGACCCCAAGTCCTTATAGGTGCATCATCACTCACGCACGCCCGTCCAGGAACATCGACCTCCAAAATAGAAAACCCAGGTCCGTCCCGATGTGGAGATTTTAATAAATTCCCCCGAGAAGAAACTACGTCGCGGCATCATTATTTGACATATAATCTCGGGGACCTGATCACCGTACTAGTGTGATACGTGGAAGCACACACAAATACCATCAATGTAATGCTAAAAGGGCTCATTGCATAGAAGGCCGAGAGAAGAAGAAGAAATAAAATATCACGGGAAGCCACGCCCCGCTCTCCCGCAAGACGGATGTGATTGCTCCCATCCCCGAATAGTAGGGTGGTATGGGCCTTCGCCTAAAACCTAAACAAAGCATACTCGGCGGGCCCGGAGCAGTTCAAGCAAAGCATAGTTGACTATCCGGTCGAGACTTGGTCATATACCAACAATAACCACTAGGCCCAAGTCAGAGTCATGGACAACCCTCGAAAAACCTCATCGGAATCGGCGTATCTAGGTAGGTCTAACAGAGAAGCCGATACTGAATGAACAGAGCCATCATCCACATGACACAAACGAAAGAAACAATCTGAGGTACAATATATCTCGCAACAACAAGGCTATAGCCCGAAGAAGACACCTTGGAGGAACCTCCAATGGTACCAGATTCAACAAGATGCAACCGGTAAGGAAACCTCACCCGATAGAGCTCGAGTTCCGCATTGCAGTTCCAAGCATAGTGGTCACCATAAGTGAAGTCGGGAAATTTGGGTGGCTCGATCTACTCAAACAAAACCCCTCAAAGGAATATGTGGCCTACCACAACAATCACGAAATTCTCGGAGTCACAGACCCAAGAGAGCAACAACTACACCATCCAACAAAGGTGAGAAAAAAGCATCGCCAAGAAAGCGAACTCGGATCCAGCTCTACGGACAAGGGGAAATCGAACAAAGCAGAGCCGGCAAGCCATGTCATATCGTCACAACCCTTAAAGGATGGAAGCACCCCGCTAAGATCTGTAGAACGTAGAATGCAAGTTCCCATGACAAGAGAGGAATGGTCCCAGGGAATACTTCGCAAGGACACCCTCTAGCTCGAGGAAAAGGATGTCGAGAGTCCACCTCGGCATCACATTAACATGTTGGTAATCCCTTATTTCGTTCAAACTCATTTCAAATGAAGCATACATTTATGATTACAGGTGTATCAGCCAAAGTAATAACGACGATGTCGGGGCAAAGCCAATAGAACAACTCGGACCAATGTTGCTCTCAGTCTGGACCATTAATATGTCCCCAACAGCGGTAGCCACAACGACCAAATCGCTTCTCCCGCGTGGCTCACCCAAGCTCAGTCTAATATGTCAAGTGACGTAGGGCGCAGACGCTTTGTATAGACAATGGCGAAGACATCGCCCGGGCGCAATTCAAACCCTACTCCTCCAAAGGTGTGAAACCCCGTGACAGACATAGAGTCAAAGCATCTATCTACAAGCGATAGGAAGAGATCCCTCGCCTTATTCCCATGACCGATGTTACCCTCAAATGAGGTCAAAAGGTAGGGACAATCCCGTCCTCAGCCAGGCCTGACCAGACGAGGAATACGAATGACGCGGGGCCTACTCCCAGGAACACATCATCCTTTTATCATTTCCTTTTCCTTTCTTGTTGCTATTCTATACACATCCAGCCAACCAAGGCATTCAGTAGCTCTGGATCCCGCTTGAGGATCCGCGGCCACCATGAGGCCGCTAGGCATTCTTTCCTCGATCTGGTTTCTATCAGGAAGAAGGTTCTTCCAAACGAGATTATTAGCAGAACTGCATGTCCCCAGGGAAGGGACCCGACAAGTCCATGACCTCTCTCTCTATTTTCCAATATGGAATCATACAAGCACATCGGATAATGAGGGAAGTCACACCTATGTGGACGAGACTCACAGCAACAGGACAACATGTATTTAAAAATTATATTTTTGCCAAGAAATAAAGAATATTTTCTAAGCATTCGACGCCTCAAAGAAAATTATTTTTGCTTATCCTCAAAGACTTAAACAATTCAGCAACCCCATGACCCCAGGGTTGGGGCTCTGGGCTCATGAAGCCCTCATGATATGGCTCCAACTCTGTAAAATATGGTATTCAAGCCTAAAATGATCGGATATATTCGGAGAATCAACATGAGCAATTCGACAACTTGAACGACACCATGGTCGAAACTTCGGACTCACCAAGCCTCTGAAAAATAGGTTTGAGCTCACGAGAAGTTGTCTTTAATAAAGCTCAATGACTCGGAGACCATCTCCAATTGCCAGGCACTTGAAAATCACAAATTGTAAAACCCTAACGGGCAGCCTCAGCAAAACAAGATCTATTCTCCATAAACTGTAAGACCTTAACAGGCATGAAAAATCTCGTTGTTTAGGCTATACGCCGCATTTGTAAGAATTCCTAAAGGGCGTACCCTCGGTGTAGACGCCTAAAATTGCTTCTCGGGATAAAAAATGGCCCCTGCCAAATGCAAACGACTCCGGTCAAAACGACTACTACAGACCAAAAAAGGCGTCGCGGGGACACCCGACTGTTGCAAAAAAATCCTCCGTATCTACTTCGAAAGGAACTGGTTAAACACAGGTTTCCCTCAATAGGAAAACAACGATTCTCGACCACGTCGGCTCAAAAATGGCAAAATCGTCGATCTACTTGACCTATGGCTTATGAAACTTCTAAGGTGCTCAAAACATAGCCGACTACAACTTGAAATCGAGGTTCTTTTGGAACCGACGACGGGTCTGGCAAAATAAACAATAAGACCTTAACGAGAGGAAACAAAGCCTACAAAAAGCCTTCAGGCCTTACATCAAACAGCATAAGTGCCATCGTGCCCGGCTAATAAAAGCCTCCCAGCCCCACACAAAAAGGTCTCTACGACCATCATCTCAAAAATTGACCACTTGATGATTAAAGCGAGCTCGAATCGTACCCCATATGGAGATCGAATGCAAAATAGTTAAACATAGCAAAGCCTCTGGGCGTTGTATCAAAAGGTCCCTGCGATCAAACAACGTAAGTGCCATTGTCGCCGGCTAAGCAAAGCCTTCGGGCCCCATATCAAAAGGTCTCTACGACAAAACAGCATAAGTGCCATTGTCGCCGGCTAAGCATGCCTTCGGGCCTCATACCAAAGGGTCTCGAGGACCAAGTAGCAGAAAGGCCACCATCGCTGGCCAAGAACTCAGATGAGATTTAATGGTCGATTACAGCTCGAATCGCAATGCAACTAGGAAACTGAACCCAGAAAATCGCCAAACACCCAAAGGAAGAGAATGAAAGTAATTATCACCAGCCCAAATGGGCTCGAGGGTAAAATAAGCTCGAGTCTGGATCCTGACATGGAGACTGAACCCGAGGGCAATTCAATGACAATACACCTAAAAGCACGACCTAGACGATGCTATCAACGGTCACGACAAATCTCCAGGCCGTGCGCCTACAAAATTGCTTCGGTCCAGGAGCACAGATGATGATCACCCTCTGCCCATACAGGCGGGAAAAAGCCGGAAGGCCTATCAGAGTTTGAGTCGTAGCACAACTCTGTGACCACGTCTACAAACCGGTCTAGGCAATCAAAATCAACGACAGAAGAAGTATGAAAGGAATAATGCTTTAAAATTCTCCTATCATTACATACGACAAAGACATTCTGTACCTACAGGCATGCCCTGCGCGAGCCAGAAACAATGTTACAAAATGGTAGGATCTATATTGTGCTCCAAAGGGATACAACCCATAAAGATCGCCCTCTGCAATGCCTACGAGGAGTGACTAAGCGTCGCACTCCTTCGCTCTTGCTTGACCCAATTCCTCTGAGAGAATAAATCCTCTTGCTTGAACTTTCTCGAACACTTCTCTCTGGGATCGGCATCGAACATATTCCTTGATTCTCTTCTCGTGATCAAGGGATTGCCTCAAATTAGATTGAGCCTCAGTAGCCTCCTTTATGAAAATTGTCGTCTCACAATCCACCCTAGTTCGGCTCAGTGCCGCTTCTGCCCTGGCATCGATTATCTCGGCCCTGACCTTAGAAAGGTTAGACTCAGTCTCTCGATCATATCCACCTGAACATTGGAATTACTATGGGTTAAGTTGAGCTCGACCTTGAAGGCAGGGATCTTGGTTGAGGCACTCATCTCCTCCAAGACTTGAGCCCGCACTTTGCCCCTGAGTTCCTCGCAAGCTGCCCTGACACGGATCACCTTTAAGTTACTCCATGGCATATGTCTTTTTCTACAGCTAACACGGCAAAAAGAAGTTAGCCTTAAAAAATTTAAAAGAAGTAAAGAATTCTCTGCGGAAAATTACCTGCTCCATCAGATAGCTCTCATAGTTCGAGCTCTGATACGCCTCATATCGCCAATGCTACAGCTTAACTTCTTTCTCCTAGCAAAGAAGCCTAAGGGATTCTCCCTTATCCCAAACCCTTTGGAACTTGGCCTTTTGACGAAGAAACTCGGACTTGAGCCTATCACAGGCCTGTGCAGGAAATATTTAATAAGAAGAGGAAGACACGGGGTATGAGAGAATTATGCACGAACTCACCGCGAAGTGAAGATGGCAGGTTTCCTCAAAATCAAAACACACTCCTAATAGTACCGCTCTTGCAACCCCCGAAAGAACCAGCCCCGGGCATAAGATGATCACTCGAGAGAATCGTTTGCTGAGAAACAGGCACCCTCGGAACAACCGACTTGGGTGATGCCCTATCTTTAGAAATACAAGCCCGACCAGCGCCACTAGAAGCTCCTTCGCATAATGGGTCCCGGACCCTCTTGTTTCTACCGCCTCTCGGCTCAGAGCCAACGACACCATCTCTTCTCAGGGGAAGCGCTGCCTCATCCAAAGGAACCACCCTATATCTACAAAAACAATGAATCTAGCATAAATGGGATAGGAAAATGCTGCCTCGAGTACATATCGGTAGATACGCACATACCTTGATGGTCTATTCCCCACTTGATGCGAGACATAGCTCGCCACCTGCGTTCGTCGCAAGATGAATGGGTCACCAGTCTACGAACCCATCCGGTCAAATCATGAACATGGCCTGGCATACATGAAGTTGCTGCAACAAAGGGTATAACACCGAATACTCGGCTGATTTTCACCATGAACAAAATCTGAAAGAACTGGCAAAGTGCCTCACTTACGTGTGTAATTCATCCGTTCGGGGAACAGCAGAAGGTTCATAGGAATTTTATCGGTCGTCCTAACTTGGACAAACCAACTGGCCCACTCTCGATCTCCACCCTCATCATCGTCAGCAACGACGGGTGTGGGCGAGCGACCCCTCAAGGTTAGTAGTCCTCGATGGTTGAAAGGCCGATACAACCTGATGAGATGGTCGAGCGTGAATTCGAGTCTGACTTTTTCCAAAAAAAATCTAATCACCATCACTGTTCACCAAAACTACGAATGAATCTGCGCCAGGATAACCCGATACTTCAAGCAAAATTCGAGCACGACCTTATCAAGAGGGCCAAATGCAAAAGGGTATAGGTACACACTCAAGAATTTGTCAGTAGAGTCAGCGATGCCTTCACGTAGGGAACGCACCCACAGTGTCATCCCCTTTATCCACCGACAGTATCGCCTTACCATCTCCAGGTATTCTACTCTATCAAGGACGCCATCTCCAGAGCGAAGTCCTTCGACTCTGTAATACCGGGAACAACATTCTCCGACCTTTGCCTTAACGGTTCCAAAATGGTCGCCATAACTGAAGCAGAACTAACAAAATAAGGCAAAGAAGCACGGATGCTTTTTGCAATTTAAAATATAGTAGCCATATGCCGAAACGGAAGAACAACTACCCAAAAATAGTGAAGTATCATAAAAAGGCTGAAGCCACCCCTCTTATATTCAAAAGGCAGCGGCGAAATCACCTACCAGAGGCAAGCTCCAGGAAGCCAATAACCTCGATACGGATCGACGGTTCAACAATCGACCAGGGAAACATCCTCCAACAGATGACCAAGCACGAGGATCCACGTGAATTATCTCCATGCTCCAGGGAGTGTTTCACATTTGGAACCTCCGTCCGCCAAGAAGAAGGGTCACTATGAGCTCTATAGTACCAATGCCAGATGCGAGGCGTGTGCTCGGGATCGTGGTTACCTCTTCGGAGCAGCAAATCTAGGAAGCTTCGATCTCAAAAGCTCCATGAGGCCCCAAATAAGCGCCCCGCACATAGGCAAACTCCTCGAACGGAACCCAACCTTACACTTTTTGAAAGAGTTATCCACATCAAAATTAACAAGGCCCACCAAGGCTCCCAAGGATGACTTTCATCCGGGGTTCCATTCCCGAAGGCCCCGAAATTTGATACAAAATGCCCAAGCGATCCTGCAGGCCCCAACAACTCAAACGTATCCGGCCAGTCCTCCATCTGTCCAAAGTACGTCAAAAAAAGAAAGCGGGGGAGAGCCCTGCCCATCATATGGAGACCAGAACGAGCTATCACACCAAGCTACGACGGTCCATAAGCAATAGAAGACATTTAAAAATCCTAAAAGGTAGCACTCAAACCCTGCACGGTACCTCTACCTCTACCTCGACCTGTCACTGCTGAAAACCCATGATGGAGGTCGAATTGATAAGGAAGAACCAGACACAGATCCAATAGCCTAAGCCATACCATCACCTCCTCTGTTAGAACAATCCTGCATCATATGGCTAGGCTGTCTGCAATAAGAACATGCATCAGAACCTCGACGACACAGTCCAAAGTGGGCCTTACCGCACTGATCACAACGTGGTGTCTAGGGTCTCGTCTGATTAGTATCTCTGTGATATTGCGAGCCTGATGACCGCAAACTCTAACCTGAACCTGAATAGGTAAATAAATCATATCGAAGCCTCTGGAATTGTAGAGGAGCACTAGATACAGATGGCGCCGAACTCCTCGAAGACTGGGGCCTGACATTGCCTCTGATGTATCAAAATACCCTGCAAATCTCGCCCTCTTATGCTGGCCCCTATCCTGCTCCCTATCCTTCTCCATATATTCCCTTTGCTAGCGCTTATGATCCTCTAGGGTCTGGGCATAAGCATGAATACGAGAAATATCCAGGCCCTCCACCAAGGAGGTTGCCGTGCACTCATTTATCAGATGTGGTCCCAACCCGTTCACGAATAGATGCACCCTATCACTCATCTCTGCTACCATATGGGGAGCATACCTTGCTAAAGAATCAAACTGCATACTATACTCTCGCACACTCATATTACCTTGTCTAAGGTTGAAGAACTTATCAGCTCTAGCTCGTCGTATCTCAAATGGCAAGTAGTGACGAAGAAAGGCCTCAGAAAATTCCTTCCACACAGCTGGAGGAGCATTCGGACTCCTGGACCTCTGCCAACTATCATACCAGAAAACTACTAAATCCCATAGCCGATAAGAAGCCAACTCTACTGCCTCTGTATCACTAGCATGCATAACCCGCAGTGTATGATGAACCTGATCAATAAATGTCTGCAGGTCCTCTTTGAGGTCTGATCTGGTAAACACTAGAGGGTCTAGATTAATAAAATTGCGAACTCTTGTACTAACCGGTTTATCAACAACACCGATATTCTGCCTTTGAGCCTGAGCAGCTACCAAGTTAGTCATCAACTGCACCGCATTCCACATATCCTGGTCTGTAGTGCCAAACGGAGGAACTGGTAGTGTTATGCGCCTCCTAATATTCTCTGGATGGGAGACGGAGTAGATGAGGTATGAGACGGCATCTCACTTTGAGCCTCACTTTGGCCTGCTCTGGCTTAGGGAACGTAACTGGTACCCTCTCCCGTAGCTGTATCAAGCCGTCTACTAATTGTTTGCTTCCTAGTCGAAGGCATCACTGATAGAAAGCAAAGTGAATTTTAGAGACAAACACTTACGACACAACTCTACGCACGATCTAGATTCAGGAAGAAGGTAACAACCCTAGATGTCATGTAGCCTCCTTATTATAAATGTGGCACACTACACATCCATAATCAAGACTCTACTAGACACGGCTCATAGACATTCCCTAGGACAGACCTGCTCTGATACCAAGTTTGTCACTACCGAAACTGGAGGGCCATGACAAGCACCCGACCATAATTCCGAGCACCAACGTAGATTTTATCTAACCTTCTTTATTATATTTTAGGGCCGACAAGATCAATATAAATGGTAGACATAGATCATGGACAACCAACAATAAAAACTGATGGCATGAACATACATAACATGGGATGACCACGTGGAATCGTACCCGACCACTTGGAGCTCGGTAAAACGCAACTGATCAGTGGTTGCACAATAGGTGTCGTACACCACCGACTATAGTGTGGCTCGGACGAGTAAAATAGATACATATATATAATGCATGCTCGACTCATGGAAACACGTTCTAAACCTTTCAGAGTGACGTAAGGTCGGTATCCTCTATACACATTATTAGGACTAACTCTTCAATCTGAACCTTATAAGAATCAGGAACTATCAACAACATTTATAACATAGGATTAAGAGAACCAACATCAACATCAATCGTTCCATAAGTGGGGAAACAATGTAAGTACTACTAGCTTCTAAGAGTAGAGTATCTTTGGAAACTCGTTCATTACATTATGTACGATCGGAGTCGTGAAAAAAAGGAAAGGGATAGCCTCACATACCTTGTATATACTGCCCCAATCATAAGCTATGCAATTTTTACAACTCCTAAGAGAAATGATACTATAGTTATCATTCAAGCGTCATAACTATTATGTATCGACCACAACCTATTTTACGGTGAAACGGACAGCACCTCCCCTATATATATGAATTCACACAATTCCAAACAATCACCAAACAGCTCAATAAACATCAATAATAATCATATTGAGCCTCCCAAAATAGTCCACATACAACCTAATAACTTCATACATAAGACGACCGCTGTAGTCATGTCAAACGATCCGGAAATGTTACAACGAATGACCAGCCCACAAACCTACACCTACATGGTGTTTCTACACACCCTTCCTCCTCCAAAACTCCACATTACAGTAGTAAAACACACAGCCTAACAGCAACACTCTGCTACAAGTTAATAACTCGAACTCACGACTTCCGATCACCGTCCCATGAGTTCTTACAGGTATAAAACGAAATACCATGAATTTACAGCACAAAAATGGATGTATTATAGCAGTAAAATCACCTTACTTGTTGGATAACCCAGCCCTTATTTTTGTTCTTCAAACTCTAGTGTTTACCCCCAATATGATCTTGAAAGAGAGGGAAAATCAATTAGGGTTTGTGGATAGTTTTTGGGAGGAAGTTTGCAGGGGTTTAGGTCTGTTTGTTTGTGAAATATAATGAGGGATATATTGCAGGAGATTAGCCTTTTAATGGTCTCTTTGTCTGACCCGAAATTGCCTCTTTTTGGGCTATCATTTAACCAAGTAGGTGACCCACCTACTTGTAACCTAGCAGCTTATGCAGTCACGCAAAAATATCTATATCTCTTTACTACAATGTCGTATTGATAAATGATTTAATGCGTTGGAAACTAGACTCATAGATATTCAATTTGGTGGGTAGATCAGCCCCTAATTGCAAGTACATTGGGAGAAGAGCGTAATAACATTTGACCTAAAGTTTAAGTAAAACTATGAACCTAAGTTGTAGCAACTCTTATCGACTTTTGTTTCATAACTCGTTTGACTTCAAAACTAATTTATGGATATTTGGTGATTCATATACCTTAAAATATGACCTCTTGAGAGTATTAAGCACCCCTAGGTTTACCAAAAAATACGGCTGACAACATCCTTCATTTGTTTAACTTCTATTACTTGTTAACAACCCTTATACACCTTTGTATCATTTAAGACCAATAGGATTAACTTCTTATCATCTTAAATATAATATCTTCTTGGATTTACATCGACGACCTTATGGCATGAACTAACGTATGAGAATATAGGTGTTAAAAGATTGCTTCCCTCGAGATGTACCAATGCCTTGCCCAAATCGGGCATCAGTCAAGACCCTGATGGTCAAAGATATCCCCCGAGAGATGTATCCAGGGTCCACGAGACTTGTCCAAATGACTCGATGCCAGTCCTCCTACGACATAAGAAATAAGACTGTCATATCTCATTTTTTATTGTATTATATTTTCGGTACTAAGTTTGGAAGACTCTTTTTCTATAAAAGAAAGGTCACCAACACCTTGTAGATATATCAATTCATCTTACAGAAATAAGGAATAATATTCTCTATCTCTCTCTCTCTATTTCTCTAAACTTCTCTCTGGTTCTATGTCATATCGATTGATAACTATTCTCGTGGTTTGACAAATAAGTGTATCCCGAGATCGCTCTAGCACTTTATTGTTTTTTTTCATGTTCTATATTGTTTGACTTAAGATTGACAATATAAAGCCTTTCCTATCTATATCTTTACTTGTTATCCCATTCCCGAGTACCCTCGATAAGCCGAAGATAGGCTCGAGGCCCAGCCCCGAGGTACCTACTGGCTTTCCTTGCGCCTGGGAAATGCCCCCTCACTGGTTCGATTATAGCTTTGATAAACTCGATCTCTACCATTTTACATCATGTGTTAGCACTAACCACCATTACAAACTAGCTCGAGAATAGATCACGTATTCTTAGAATCCCATTTACAAATTTAATTGTTGTTACCAGTTTTACGCTAAACAGTTTGGCACCCACCGTGGGGCCAACAGTAATAGTGATTATTTTGTTGCTTGTTTCGTCACTCGATCGCACGATATCTTTTATTGTTTTTCTTGCCCAAGAACTTTTTGATTGCAGGTCAAAATGTCCGGCTCGATAAACAGGGTTGAGAACAACAACCTCGAATACCGTGGGGAAAACAGCATGGCCATCCCGCCAGAGCACCTCAGCAGAATCCTAATAACGACCTTAGCAGACCAATCCTAGTGGGCGCGGATTTGCATGACGCTCAGCAGGTAGACGAAACGTATCACACCGACAAGAGCGTACGACGCACCAACCAACAGGAAGCGTAAAAGACCCCAGCTCGGGAAGAACAAGAAGATAGTCTTCATGTAATCTTTGAAATGTTGCAGGCACATCAACTAGCCATCGCTCAGTTGTAAAGCCATCAATGAACCCCCACTATAGTGGCACCGGATACAGCTCCCCCCGCCGAATGAGTGCTTGAAAGATTAAGCAACAACAGGTCAATGGCCGACCCCGCCATTGTAAAAAATCTCGAGGACCAAACGAAAGGATCAAATTGGGATAGAAAATGATAATAGACAACGATAAAAGGGTCGAGAGCTATAACTCTAGGGTCGATCAGATCCCAGGCGCCCCTCGGGTTCTTAAGGGTTTAGATTCAAATAAATTTATCCAAAGGCCATTCCCCAAAGAAATAGCATCGAAACCTATCCCGAAGAAGTTTGGAATGCCGGAACTCCCTAAGTACAACGGCACCTCCAACCCCAACGAACGCGTCCCTGCGTGTACCTGCACAGTAAAGGGTAACGACATAAAGAGTAATTAGATTGAATCCGTACTACTCAAAAAATTCGGAGAAACACTTTCAAAAGGGGCCATGATGTGGTACCATAACCTGGTCCCCGACTCCATAGATTCGTGTTAGCGGATAATTTTGTAAAATCAAACACCGGAGCCAAAAAAATAGTGACAAGGAAGTCTGACGTTTCAAAATCAAGCAGAGAGAAACGAGATGCTACCAGAATTCGTGTCCCAGTTCTAGTTGGAGCGAATGGAGCTACCACCAATCTCCGATGATTGGGCGGTGTAGGTTTTCACCCAAGTACTGAACGAACCGAGCTCCATTGCTTCGAAATAGCTTAAATAAAATCTTATTGAATACTCAGCCGTGACATTGTCAAACATCCACAACCGGTATCAATCAAAGATCCGGGTACAGGATAACTAGTTGGGGGCCACGTCAGGCTCAGTATGGCCAAACAGACTCCTGGCAAAATAGACGAAGCCAAGAAAAGAAATGTATCAACCGTACCTCAAGCATAGGAGGAATGCCCTAAGGCGCAACCTGGGATTGGATCCTCCAGGGATCATCAACAGGACCAGATTTGACCAAAGCATGGTAATAGTCAACGCACCCTACCTATCGGAATACAACTTCAACATCGACGTATCAGACATCGTCTTCGCCATCATCAAAATCCGGGATGCAAATTGGCACAGACTAGTGCAGTTGGACCACTCGCAAAGAAATTACAACTTGATGTGTGAGTTCCCCAACACGCACGACCATAAAAAATGAGAAGAAGTATCCCTGCTACTTAGCAAAGGGCACCTCTGAGAATTCCTCAGCGATCAGGCAAAAAATTAGTTTCGAGACGGGGAGGCAGTCACGAAGAACAACGTAAACGAACAACAACACATCATTCACATGAACATGTGGGGTGCCGATACCCCGTAGGAACCCATGATAGGGAAAACAAAAATATCCATCAATACGGAGAAGCGGATTCGATGATATATCCCCGATGACGCCCTTACCTTCAGTGAAAAAGACATAGATGCCCTACCTCAACCCAACAACAATGCCTTGGTAATTTTCTTTCTTGTAAATTCTTTCCAGATAAAATGTGTACTCGTGGATCCAGGTAGCTCGGAAAATATTATCAGGTCAAGGGGGGTAGAATAGCTCGGTTTAACAAAACAAATCATACCCTCCACTCGAGTCATCAACGAGTTTACCATGGCGAGCAGAACAATGAAAGAGGAATTCATCACACCCATCACCGTGGCCGGCATAACCTAAAATACCAAGTTCCATGTCATCGAGGGAGACATGAGATACAATGCTTTGTTCAGACGACCAAGGATACATTACATAAGATAAGTATCGTCCACCTTACACAATATGATAAAATTCGTGACAAAGAATGGAATCAAAACTATCTATGTAAAGCATCCGGCAAGAGAAATTTTTGCGATACACAACGCATTCTCGGTCCCCGTACCTCTGCCTCCGAATAAGCCCACGAGCAAATCAAGTCACGACATCGGTCAGGTTTGACAAAACGCAAAAATAAACCCGCATCACAAACCTGACCTCGGGCGATGGAAACAAGTCAGCTCTAGAGCACCGCCTACTTGTCTCATCCCAAGGTACTGCCGTTTCTTTTATTTTGTTCTTTTCAAGATAGAAATTAACCCTCGTGCATGCACTCGACCAAAGATATCGAGACTTCAGCACTGTTCGAAGACCTCGAGACCTCCCATAAGAGGCGCACTTGTTGCACTCTTTTTCTTGGACCGATTTTTTATCCCAAAAAGAAGAAGGGTTCTAACCGGCAAAGTTTTTAATGAGGCTACGGCCGCGAAGCTACCACGAGAGAAACTCTACAGAATCGCTCGAAGCCATCCTTACTGCCAACTTTCAAAGCAGCTAGGAGCATTCCCCCTAAAATCCACTGGACTCGTGGGAGAGCGGAACAAAGATCCCTATGGGGGAATGATGAACCAGGCCAAAATGGTCAATATAGCCAAACCTTGCTAAGTCAGGAACACGTATTATTATATCGGTCAATCGAAAATACCCCCCATTCTTTTATGAGAAAAGATAAAGTCTCCTAATCAAGAATAAAGCAACATAAAAATCAGCAAAACAACACGACTTGGTCTAACAGCAGGTCAATTTAGCGCGATAGCACGTATATCGCATTCATGGATCTGAGTGTATCTCCAACACCCTGCTATCCAAAATGAAACAAATCGCAGCATACTCCCGATTGAGGCATCTCCATGAAATGTCCCGAGATACTCGGAGACTTAGGAAATCCGACATTCGGATGACCCCAGGGTCGAACGCCGGGATCACCAAGCCCTTGTAGTGCAACTCTGAGCTCATGAGAATCGGTCTTCAGTCTTAAACAACTTGATGACTTGGAGACTACAACCAATCTCTATGCACTAGATAATTCGGAACTGTAAAACCCTAACGGGTAGCCTCGGCAAAACCAGGTCTATTCTCCATACAGTGCAAGACCTCAATAGACATGCAAACTGTAAGACCTTAGTAGGCATGAAAAATCCTACAATTTAGGCTATACGTCGCATTTGTAAGAATCCGTAAAGGGCATACCCTTAGTGTATACCCCTAAAAGTGTTTCTCGGCATCAAAAATGGCCCCGGCCAAACGCACGTGACTCCGGTTAAAATGGATACTACAGCCCTAAAAATGTGACTCGGGGATGCCCGACTATCGCTAAAAAAATCCTCCGAATCTACTTCGGAAAGAACCAGTTAAACACATGCTTCCCTCAACAGGCAAAAAATGAGTCCTGACCACGCTGGCTTCACAACCACAAAAGCGTCAATCAACTCGACCTATAAGCTATGAAGCTTTCGAGGTGCACAAAACATTGCCGACCATGACTTGAAATCAAGGTTCTTTCAGAACCGACGACGAGTCATGCAAAATACTCAATAAGAACTTAACAAGAGGAAACAAAGCCTACAAAATGACTCCGGGCCTCACATCAAAATGTCTCTTCGACCATTCATCGTAAGTGCCATTGTCACCGGCTAAGCAAGCCTACGGGCCTTATATCAAAAGGTCTCTACAGCCATACAACGTAAGAGCCATTGTTGCTAGCATGAAAATTGATGACTTAAGGGTTCAATTAAGCTCGAGTTGTAACCCGATTCGAAGACCGAATCCAAAATAGTTAAATTAAGCAAAGCCTCTAGTCCTCATATCAAAAGGTCTCTACGACCAAACAACGTAAATGTTATTCTCGATGGCTAAGCATGCCTCCGAACCTCATTCTAAAAGGTGTTAGCCCAAGTTTATATGAAGTTTTAAAAATTGACAAAATGAATTCAGTCGTGGACCAGGTCCATCATGTGAGACACATTGTTAATATACTTATACATGTGAGATGCATGTGAAGAAGATAAGTATCAAGGATCAGCAACAATATCTTCTGAGTTGATCGAAAAGGTTGCATAGGATAAGCAGTTGAAGTATCCTTATGTGCAGAGAACTAAATCCGGATCAAGAATAAGCATTGGAGTTTGAATTGTTCTAGGACTCGAATTTGATGAAGGATCAGTAATTCGAGTTTCAAGAAAATTCTGATTCCTAACTCTATAAATAACAAATGATTGTTCTATTTTACATGTGATTGCACATACGTAGAAGTTAAACTAAATTGAGAGCAAAAGTGCTAGGCAATTTTGCAAGCAATTTGTGTGTGATTCAAGTGTGCAGCTATGAAGCTAGATGATCCAGAGTGAAGAACCAATTCCATTTTGTCTTTATTTATTTATAGTTCAATTGTAGTAGGTGTTTTCATATTTTACCTTTCAGCTTTATCTAGAAGCAATTGTAGTAGGTACTTTGAGTATTCAAGTTAGAGTCAACATGAAGGTGTCGCAACAGCTGAGGCTGTGTGCTACACTGGGATTAGAGTTTAATCCTTAGGTTTACAAGAGTATTGTAAATGCTATTTTGGCTCAGCGGTTTTAGTGGAAGTTTGGGAAAATCCTACTGAGTAGTAGGTCGTGGTTTTTTAACCTTTTGAGCCAGGTTTTTCCACATAAAAATCTATGTGTTCTATATTTTATGCACTCTTAATTCCGCAAATAGTCATAGTAAGTACATCTAGAAGAACCAGGTTCTTCTAGTGCAAAAATTAGGTACCACACAAATCACCCCCCCGTGTGGTATTGATGTTTAGAACATCAATTGGTATCAGAGCAGGTTATCCTTGAAGAGGATAACACCTTAGAAGAAGATCAACAATGAGTGCAGCACCAGGGAACTGGGAAGGGCAATCCACTGCCAGGCCTCAACTTTTCAATGGTCAGTACTATTTTTGGTGGAAGAGCAGAATGAGGGATCACATTATAGGGGAAGATTAAGAACTTTGGGACATAGTCACTGATGGTCCCCTAGCAACCACTAAGAAGAATGGAGAAGGAATTGATGTGCCAAAGACAAGGGCTGATTGTACAGCTGAGGACCTGACGAAGTGGGAGAAAAATGCTAAGGCCAAGAAGTGGCTTGTATGCGGACTAGGACCAGATGAGTATAGTAGGATCCAAAGTTGTACAACTGCTAAGGACATATGGGACACTCTTCAAGTGGCTCATGAAGGAACACCTCAAGTGAAAAGATCAAGAGGAACACATCAACATTCTCAATATGAGAATTTTACTATGAAGGAAGGAGAAACAATCCAGGAGATGTATACCAGATTCACCACATTGACAAATGAACTTGAATCTCTTGGAAGGATTATCCTTGAAGAAGACAAGGTTGAGAAGATTCTGGCAAGGGTTCTACCAGTCACATGGGAAGGCAAAATCACTGCCATTCAGGAATGCAAGAATATTGCTACCCTTAGACTGGATAAACTGATTGGAAATCTAACTACCTATGAAATGAGGAGACAAACTATGAAGATGGATACCTCCAAAAAGGAGAGAAGCTTAGCTCTAAAAATTGCTGAAGGTGCAGATTTGGAAGATGATGAAGTGGCTATGATCACTAGGGATTTCAAGAAGTACCTGATGAGACGAAAGGGTTCTTCATGAGATACAAACTTCAACAAAACAAGAGCTCAAGAGAAACAGAACAATGAGGGACGCTACAAGTGCAGTAAGACTGATCATATGATTAAAAACTACCCTCAATGGGAAATTGAGTGGAAGAAAGAAAGAGTTGAACGAAGGAACAGGTTCAACCAAAAAGAAATAAAGGTTCAACCAAGGCTATGGTTGTTGCTTGGGGAGAAACCCCTGATGAAGACACAGAAGATGAAGCTGAGGAGGAGGAAGAACTAATGGCCATCGTAGAATCAGATGATGAACAAGAGGTAAGTATTCTTCATCTCAAGGACAAGATTAAATTCTTGTCTAAAGAAAGGCTGGCTGAGCTATTAATAGACTTCATTGATGAGTTTGAGATAATTTATAATGAGAAGGAAGTTCTGTCTAGGGAATGTGTGATTCTAAAAGCAAAATGTAAAAGTCTAGAGTTTAGGGAAAATGAGAGTAATAACAAAAATGTTGGGTTGAACAGCTAGGTTCTTGAACTTGACAACAGTGTCCTAGAACTTAGGTCTGAAAACCTAAAACTAAAATTAGGAATAGGAAAGAAGATAGCAGATCACACATATCTCACTCTAGAAGAAAATTTGGGAAAATGAAAGATGAATTATACATGAAAGATGAATTCATCAAAGTCTTAATAGAAGATATAGGAAAAGTAAAACATGAACTGGATAAAACATGCAAGTGGAACAAGGCCTCTGATGCTCTCTCCATGCTGCAAGAGCATTATAGCAGTAACAAAAGAGGACTTGGCTATGGGATTCAAGCTCCAAAATGGGATCCAAAAAGCAAGTAGCTCACTCTTTCTAAAAATAAAATCTGCACAAACTATGGTAAGACTGGCCATTACAAATATGACTGTAATGCAAAAGAAAAGGCCAGTCCAAGGAACAAAGTTTTTGTTAAAGAAAAGAATAAGTTGCCTGGATGGGCAAGAAGGAATTTAATTCATCCTTTTGCTTATATAAAGAGACCCAAACTAGTTTGTGTTCCTAAGACTAACCCCTTATTTCCATTTGTAGGTCCAAGTGAAAGGGAGGATCCAAATATGGTATATGGATAGTGGCTTCTCAAAACATATGATTGGGGACAAGGACCAGTTCCTTTCACTTGAGGACTTAAAAGGAGGTAATGTCTCCGTTGGTAAAGGAAAGAAAGGTGAGATCATTGGGGTTTTAAAGGTAGGCAAAACGGATTCTCATTCCATAGATAATGTCTACCTGATAGATGGGTAAAAATATAGCCTAATAAGTGCGTCACAATTGTGTGACAGAGGTAACCTTGTGGCCTTTACCTCTACCAAATGCTTTGTGATTAACCTTATCACTAACAAAATTGTTTTGCAGGGAAAAAGAGTTAACAATATTTACATTGTATATTTGTCAACTCTTTCAGAAAATGAACTCACTTGCTTACGTTTGTTAGTTATTTATCCCCTCCTATGGCGCAAAAGATTTTGTCATGCCAGTCTAAATCAGCTAAAGAAATTAGTCTCCAAGGACTTGGTTATAGGTTTAACTAATATCAAGTTCAAGGAAGACTAAGTTCATGATGCATGTGTAAGGGGGAAGCAGGTAAGGTCATCCTTTAAATCCAAGAAAATTGTAAGTACGTCCAACATGTTAGAACTAGTTCATATGGATCTGTGTGGTCCAATGAGAACCACGAGCATAGGTGGAAAGAAATATGTAATGGTTCTAGTTGATGATTATTCTAGATTCACCTGGGTTTTATTTCTAACCTCCAAAGATGAAGCATTTAACATTTTTTCTGCATTTGTTAGGAAAACTCGGAAACAATTAGGAATTCAACTTGCATCCATTAGGTATGATCATGGAACTGAGTTTGAAAACTCTATGTTTGCTGAGTTGTATGAAGAAAATGGCATAGATCACAACTTCTCTGCCCTTTGGACTCCACAACAAAATGGAGTAGTAGAAAGGAAAAATAGAACTCTTGAGGATATGGCTAGAACCATGCTACTATCTAGCAAATTGCATCACAGTTTCTGGGCAGAGGCTGTAAACACTGCATGTTACATCATAAATAGATAGATGGGAAGACCTCTAGTAGAGAAGACTCCCTATAAGTTACTTAAAGGGAGAAAACCAAATATATCCCATCTTAGGGCATTTGGCAGCAAGTGCTATATGCACAATAATAGAAAAGACTCCTTAGGAAAGTTTGATCCCAGAAGTGATGAGGGAGTATTCTTGGGATATTCTTCACATAGCAAAGCTTATAAAGTTTTTAATAAAAGAAGTCTGTGTGTAGAAGAAAGTGTGCATGTAGTATTTGATGAAACTAGCATTCTTTCAAAGAGACAGGAACATGAAGATGAAGCCATTGGACTAGTCAAAGACTTAGATGAAGCATCAACTCAAGTCAAAGTGACATCGATAGAAGGAACGGGTGATGGAACGGATTCTTCCTTACATGGCAACCTGACAGGGGGAAGAAATCAAAGAGGAATTGGCTAAAACATCCAGCAGAAGCCAGTTGGTTGTGAAACCTCACAAGTATCAAAGTTCTCATTTCATTGAGAACATTCTCACTGATCCAACATCTAGAGTCAAAACCAGATCACAATTAAAGAATCTGTGTGCTTTTGATGCTTTCTTATCTACCATTGGACCTAAAAATATTGTTGAGGATTTGCATGATGGAGATTGGGTGAATGCCATGCTGGATGAGCAAAACCAGTTTGAAAGAAGTCAAGTTTCGCACCTAGTTCCAAGACCCAAGGATAGATAAGTCATTGGCACTAAATGGGTCTTTAGGAACAAACTTGATAAAGATGGAATGGTTACAAGGAACAGGGCAAGGTTCGTGGTCCAAGGTTACAGTCAAGAGGAAGGAATAGACTATGATGAAACATTTGCTCTAGTTGCAAGACTAGAGTCAATCAGAATTCTCATAGCCTTTGCAGCATATATAGAATTCATTATTCATCAAATGGATGTCAAAAGTTCTTTCCTGAATGGCTACTTAAAGGAAGAAGTGTTTGTGAAACAGCCCCCGGGGTTTAAAAGCAAAGAATGTCCTGAGCGTGTGTACAAGCTGGACAAGGCTCTCTGTGGACTAAAACAGGCACCAAGAGCATGGTATAAAAGAGAGTCAAAATTCCTAATGGAGCATGGGTACAAGAGAGGTAAAATAGATAGTACCTTATTCTTAGGGGAAAAAGGTAAGGACCTTCTTGTTGTGCAAATTTATGTTGATGACACAATCTTTGGGGCCACCACTGACAAGCTAAGAAAATATTTTGAAAAACTATGGGAAGTTAATTTGAAATGAGCATAGTGGGTGAGCTTAACTTCTTCTTGGGGTTGCAGATCAAACAAAGTCAAAATGGAACCATGATTCATCAGCTTTATTATACAAAATAATTAATCAAAAAGTTTAAAATCGAGGATTCTAAAGAAATAGACACACCTATTGCAACTGCCACTAAATTAGATATTGATGAACCTAGTTCATCAGTTGATCATAAGTATCTTACTGCCAGTAGACCTGACATTGTTTTTTGTGTCGGGTTGTGTGCTCGTTTTCAAGAAAATCCAAAAGAGTCTCGCTTGACTGCTGTCAAGAGGATATTGAGATATCTGAAAGGCACTACTGAATTGTGTCTTTGATACCCTAAAGGTAGTAATTTCAATCTAGTAGGATATGATGATGCTTATTATGCAGGTTTCCTAGTGGATACAAAATGCACCTCAAGTATGGCACACTTCCTTGGTTCATGTCTTGTATCATGGGCTACCAAGAAGCGAAATTCCGTAGCCTTATCTACTTTTGAAGCTGAGTATGTGGCTGTAGCTTCTTCTTGTGCTCAATTAATATAGATTAAACAACAATTAGTAGATTTTGGAATTGATTCAGTGCTATAAGTATGACAAAGAACCTTGTTCATCATAAAAGGACCAAGCACATAGATGTTAGAGACCACTTCTTGAGAGATAACTATGAGAAAGGATTAGTCTCAGTAGAATTCTGCGCTACTGATAAACAAATAGCTGACATCTTCACCAAACCACTGAATAGGGAAAACTTTAAAAGGAACAGGTTGGAATTATGGATGATTAAGATTGCCCAAAAGGGAACCAGTTTAGAATGCAATGAAAAAAAAATTTGGTTAGAAGTTCTGACTTTATGTAAATATCTAGACTAATTCTTACTCAGTCCCATACTCTAATCAGTATACTCCTGTGACGTGTGATTAAATTAATTCATTAATCTCTTCCAAAAAAAATTTTCTATTCTGATATCTATGGCATAATCAAGAGAAGTTCTACATGAAGAACATGGTTCATCAGTATATGCTCATGAGAAAAGGTCAGGTATGTTTCTATACTTTGCACAATTAGAAAAATAAATATTCCAATCAGGAGCAGAAGCACTATTTTAATCAAACTCCTAAAAATATAACTGTTGAGCATTGAACCAGTTTTATTCTCCTAGAATTCTAAAGAAAACAGGACTATTTCATAAAAACTAGTGTCACCCATTTATCACTAAAAGACCGGTGTCCTAAAGGGATTAGACTCCTGATTGACCACTAGGGGTGTTCATGGTTCGGTTTGGATTGGATTTTCCCTAAAGATAAACCAAACCAAGTAAGTCAGTTTTTCTGATATTAGAACCAAACCAAACCTATTAAGTCGGTTTTTTCTCGATTCGGTTTATGTCGGTTTTTCGATTTTTTCGGTTATTTGTCGGTTTTTTCTTAAATATAAGACATACACTACCAAACACATATTTCGGAGACCATATTTTTGACGTAATACTATCAAATCAATTGTCCGTTGAGAAATCTATTATTTACCAAGATATATTGTTGATAATTAAATCAAATAATGATGAATAATTTAAGGTATCAATTAAAAATATATTATTTTTAACACGAAATGGATTCTTAACTAAACAAAAGAAAGCTACCAATCAAAGTAGAATGTAAGGGTAAATAACTATACTAAAAGTGTAAGTTATTAACATTTACCGTTAAATTTTTGAAACTTTGTATAAAAAATATACATCTATATAGGTGTAATAATAAATTTGAAATAGTTACTCCTATAGTAGGTTTGGTTCAATTTTTTCTAATTAGAACTAAAACCAAACCAAATTTGATCGTTTTTTAAAATTCAAAATCAAAACAAAAGCAAAGCAAAAAGTATCGGTTTTTTTGGTTTGGTTCAGCTTTTAGGATTTTTATGAACACCCCTATTGACCACTCCAAAAAGGTTGTCGTTACTGCACCTAATCATACTTTACTTTAAATACACTCCACATACTCCAATTTTAGTCCATAACCTCCATTAATCTCTAAACCTCAAATCATCATCTTTCTCTCTAAAAATCTCAAAAATCCCCAAAATTCTCCAAAAATTCTTCACCATGACTAATCCTCAAGAAAATCGAGTAACTCCCCCACTAGTATATCCTAAAACATCCTCATATGCACCTCCTAGCGATAATCCTAAACCCAAATTTTGCTGGCCGAAAATGTTGGAAAGAAAGACTGTAGCTACTATTGCTATGAGAATGGCTCTAAATGGAAAATTGAGAGCTAGCCAGAAAAAGGAAAGCACTGACAAAGAATTTGACTCAAGTTCTGAGTCTCAAGCGTTTGTTTCTGCAAGCGATGGAGAAGAACGTGTGTCTTATGACTCTGACAAGAATCAAGAAACTCCTGGTGAGGTAAATACCTACTTTGTTTTTTCTAATATAGTAGAGAAGGTGGATAATAGGTTTGTGTCGGTGGGTTCTGTGAGAGATGTAAATTAGGGAGAGTCGAGTAGAAAGAGAAAGAAAAAGAAAATTCTTGCAATTTGTAGAGGGGTAGAGGGGAATGGCTACAAGCCGGGGGAAGTGAATCTGGGGAGGCTGCTGAAGGCCTTGTTCACCTGAGTGAACAACAAGATGAACCTGGTTCATCTATTGAAGAAACCTCGGCTGACATCCTGAAGAAAGTTGGGGCAAGCTATGATCCAAAGAAGCGCAAAGCTTCTTCTCAAATGGCTCCAACTGCTTCTAAGCCAACAAAGAAGAGAAAGGTGTCATCTCCTAAGTGTACTTTCGCTCCAGTACCAAAGATGAAAGCTACCGGAAGCATGGTAAAGCAAAGTGAGGCTGAGTTGCAGAAAGCCTTAGAGGCAAGCAAGAAAAAGAAGATGGAAAAGGGAAAAGCTAAAGTTGTGCAAAGTTTTGTAGCTTCAGAAGAAGAGGAAGAGGAGATGGAACTGGTCCATCAGGAGAGAGGTACAACTGAGGAGGTTCCCCCTCCTGCACCAATAAGATCCAAGACTTCTACCAAGAAGTCTTCAGAACCTGTATCTGCTAAACCATCCCTAGCAAAAAGAACCAGGTCTGCAGTCAAAGGAAAATAAGTGAAAGTTCCTAAAGAAGAAGAAGAATGGAGTGGAGAGGAAGGAGAGGAGGAATCCCAAAAAGAACATGATAGATTTGTCCTTTTTGGCAGGAGAAAGATCTTGAAAGGAAGAATTCTGAAAGACCTGTAGGAGCCAGGCATGAAAAGATTGGTTGATGCCTTGGATGAATAGAGGTAGAAGGACATGGTTCTTCAACTGGATGGCAGGCTGGCAAGGAAAGAGCCGATCCAGTTTATGGCAAATGCCATTGTGGTGAATGGGGTAGTTACCAACATGGTGAGGGGAGTAGAGGTGAAGTTTGATGCACCTAAATTGGGAAAATTCTAGACATACCCTGTGAGGGCTATGATGACTATACTAGGCAAAGGTGGCCTTGTCTAGATTATCTCCCTTCTGCTCTCCAAATCACCAAAATTTCTGTGATATCAAGTCTGCTGAAGAAGTGCCTGAGGCATCGTTTGTGCAAAAGAGTGAGATGAAACCTGAGCAAAAGGTGCTCTTTGAGTTTGTGAACAAGTGTTTGCTGCCCAAACAGGAGAGAAGGCATACTGCAAATTATATGGACTTGGTCCTTTTGGACTGTCTTGTGAGAGGAAAGAAGATTAACGGGCCTGCTTTCATTGTCAAGCTGCTGGATAGAGTCATCAATGGGTCCAAGGACCATGCCACACCTTATGGGTTTACACTGACAACTGTCTTGACCAAGTTGAATGTTCCATTGAAAAAGTAGTAGATGGCCTCCAGCAAAGAGCACTTCGGAATCAAAACTCTGTAGGCATGTGACTATCTGCTAAGTGTAACCCAGTTTACCCTGGTTCATCTTTGAAGACTCCTGTGAATAGCAAAGTTAGGGCATTGGTTCAAGTGTGTTGAACAAAAGATGCAGAAATTGCTAGACTCCAAGCTCGCATTGCTGAACTAGAAAGTGAGAGAAATGGCCTCAAAGCTGAGCTAGCAAAGGAAAAGGAAAAGAGTGAAAGGAAGTTTTAAGCAATGCTCAACCTTCTTCAATCCTAACCCTCTAGTTCCTCCAAGCTCTAGGCTTTCCAGTTCCCCTCTTAGAACTAGTTTAGAAACCCCCTCAGTGACCCAGATTCGGGACTTTTCTCTGGTTTTTTTTTTTTGCTAATTGGTTGGATTTTTGTTTTTCTTTTTTGTGCTCTGTTGTGTAGAAACATCTCCTAATCAATGACAATGTGCTTTGTTTTCTCTTGTTATTTGAAACTTCTGATTTTAATACTTAATTTGTTTGTGATGTTGATTATTGATTAACTGAATCATGTTTTCACTTGCAGTCACCCCAGTGGCCACGAGTAATATTTAACATCTGGGATTCATATAATATGAAACTTTTCGATGATGCCAAAAGGGGGAAGAGATATTGTGCTTTACTTTATATTCTGAAATAAAATGATATTTATAACCTGATTAAACCTCATCCTTAATGATCAGTTAAATTAAAGTGTGATAATCAAGCTGAGTTACACAGGTTCTCTTATCAATAAAAGCACAGAGTTTGTCATCATCAAAAATGGGGAATTCGTTGGCCCAAGTTCAAATGAAGTTTTGAAGAACGATAAAATGAACTCAGTCATGGACCAGGTCCATCATGTTAGAAAAGTGTTAATATTCTTATACATGTGAAATGCATGTGAAGAAGATACGTATCAAGGATCACGAACAATATCTTCTGAGTTGATCGAAAAGGTTGCATAGGATAAGGAGTTGAAGTCTCCTTATGTGAAGATAATTAAATACCGATCAATAATAAGGGTTGGAGTTTGAATTGTTCTAGGACTCGAATTTTATGAAGGATCAACAATTCGAGTTTCAAGAAAACTGTGATTACTATCTCTTTAAATAACAATGGTTGTTCTCTTTTACAGGTGATTGCACATACGCAGAAGTTAAACTAAATTGAGAGCAAAAGAACTAGGCGATTTTGGAAGCAATTTGTGTGTGATTCAAGTCTGCAAATCTGAAGCTACATGAACCAGAGTGAAGAACCAATTCCGTTGTGTCTTTCTTTATTTATAGTTCAAGTGTAGTAGGTGTTTTCGTATTGTGCCTTTCAACTTTATCTTGAAGAAATTGTATTAGGTACTTTGAGTATTCAAGTTAGAGTTAACTTGAATGTGTCTCAACAGTTGAGGTTGTGTGCTACATTGGGATTAGAGTTTAATCCTTAGGTTTACAAGAGTTTTGTAAATGTTGTTTTGGATTAGTGATTTTAGTGGATGTTTGGGAAAATCCTACTGAGTAGTGATTCATGCTTTTTTCACGTTTTAAGCCAGGTGTTTTCCATGTAAAAATCTTTGTGTTCTTTATTTTATGCACTCTTAATTCCGCACACAGTCATAGTAAGTGCATCTAGAAGAACCAGGTTCTTCTAGTGCGAAAATTAGGTACCACACAAATCCCCCCCCCCCCCCATCTTGTGTGGTACTGATGTTTAGAATATCAAAAGGTCTCAATAACTATACAACAAAAAGGCCACAAATGCTGGCCGAGAGCTCAAATGATATTCAAGGATCAGTTACAGCTCGAGTCACAATGCGACTCAGAGACTAGACACAAAAATCATAATACTCCCTAGAGCGTGACATCAATGACACTATCTCAAACCGTAGCCTCCAAAAATATCAAAGGGTAAATTACAGTTCGAATCTCAAAGCGACTTAGAGACATGACCTGAAAGATCACCAAGCGCCCAAGGGCAGAAATGAAAACCATTATCGCCAGCTCGAACGGGCTCGAGGGTAAGATAAGCTCGAGTCGGATCCCAACACGAAGGCTGAACCCCAAGGTAGTCAAAAAACACAAGCCTAAAGGCTACTCCAGGATTGAATTGGTCCGGTAAAAAAACTCCAGCAAGCAGAAATGCAAAAATTACAAGTTACGGGGTTCCCCCTCTTCTTATTATTACATGTCAATAACAGGGCACAATCTTAGTTTGCGTCGCAGCTATGGACCATCACCCTCTCCTCATCATCAGATATCAGAAACTTGGCATCAAACTCCGCTCCCTTGGCACATCCAATCGCCTCCGAGAGATCGAAGCCTTTGGCATGAATCTCTTCGAGGTTCCCCCTCCGGGATCTGCATCTCTCATATTCTGTGCTACTGCCTGCACGATCAAGGGCCCACTTCAGCTCGGCCATAACAATAGAATAAGATGCAATTTGTTGCCCATCCTGGTAAAAAATAATAAAGGTATCAAAGAAACAAAACTCCAAACTCTTTATTATACATATCATGCACGAAGGACGCCCTCTCTATCTGCAGGCACCCAACGACCATATCAAAAACAAAATGTTCATGTCTACGCCCTGCACCGAAAAGAGTATAGCTTGTCGAAGTTCACCTTCTACGGCCTCAGCAAACGACCACCGAACTCTGCAATTGTCGTCCTGGCTTGAGCTAATTCTTTCGTAAAATGGATCCCCCTACACTGGCATGATCCGAATACTCCTCTATGAAGGCCACAAAAAACTGTCTTTATAGTTACCCTTCAACCATTAGGCCACTCATATAGAGGCTATTTTGTCTTATCCACTCCGCCTAATGTATCTCGAGATACCTGAAGACTGAACCCGAGAATGATTCTTTAAGGCCTTGTGAAATCCCTACTCGAAAAACCCCGATCCCGTGGTGCCAAGTTAGGAGCATGTGTTAGCAATTCATAAAAGCTCAATAATAAGTTTCCAAAAAAAATGCAAGAAATGCGGTCCAGAATGCGGCCGCAAATTAGGTAAGCGGACTGCATATCTGCCGCAGAGTTAGTCAGAATGTTGGTTAAAATTGAAGTCAGCTATGCGGTCGAAATACGGTCGAATAATCGAAATGCGGACCGCATAGTCATTGCATATGTTCCTTTGATTTTTGTAAGGGTTAGTTCTACGGTGAACTTTGCGACCGCAGAACGTGAATACGGACCGCATTCCTGCCACAGACTCAGTTAGAGTGTCAAGTTTCTGGGGGAGAATTTTGCGGTCCATTATGCGGACCACATGTTTACTCTTCGATCGCAAATGCAATTGCATATTTGACTCGGGGCTCCAATTTTGTAATTTTTAACCCGACCTCCATTTCGATATATCCGGTGTTATATCTCATTTTAAACATTCTTCTGAGCATTTTCTAGAGGGAGAGAGAGTGTTTTTAGAGAGGGAAAGTCTCCCCATCAAATTACTCCATAAGATATGGCTAAGTTCTTGAAGAAAATCAAGTGAAGACCCCTAGACCTTCATCTCAAGAGATCAAAGTGCTAAGAGTTTCGGAAATTTGTAAAAGAGTAAGGAAAGCTTTATTGAGGTATGTATGACTAAAACCCCCTTTTTATTAGAAATTGAGCTCCATTGTCATTTACGAAAGTATGGTAAGAGTTTAATTGGCTAGTGTATTTATTGTTATTACGCATTAATTGGTTTGCATATATCTATACATATTCGTGAAGAATGTGCCTCAATGTGAATAATGTGCCAATCTTGATAATTTGAGAATGATGAAAAAGTACAGTTATGTGTTTAAATACTTAGGCTATAAGCCAACATCGAAACAAAGAATTATTCATGCTAGCTATGTGCTCACTTACCTAAGATTGCAACTTGATTTATCTTTGATATATGTGTCTATGATCACAACTTGTAAAACGAAATTTGAAGAGGGAAAACGATGTGATAATGGTGGCCATGAGTGCCCAGGAATTGTTATGATATATGTGGAATAAAGATTCGAAGGTGTTGACTAATGAGAATGGAGTAATGCCAACAATGAGGTGACCTAGCCGATCGGGTCGTGATCAGACACCCTGACACACACATGGTGGTAATGTGTTGATATTGAATTCCAGATAATTGAAATGAAATATTGATTGAGAGTAATGCCTCCAAAGGGTTGACCTAGCCGGTCGGGTCATGACCGGGCTCCGCTCGAGATTGCGGTGGTATTGAGAACAGTGGTGAACACGTGACAGAAATTCCCTAATCTATGTTTTTGAAATTATGTGAAAGATTATATGAATTGCATCTTTGATTTGCCCATATTATTTACTTATATCTGTTTGATAGTTATTTCTAGTAAAATGATGTTTAGTTATACATACCAGTACAATTCAAATGTACTGATGTCCCTTTTGCCCAGGGTGCTACATTCGTGTTATGATTGTAGGTGGCTCCATAGCGGATAGTTCCGATCGTGTGTAGCAGAGAATTTTTCTACTCGAAGTCTCAGTGAGCCCCTTTTTCTTCTATGGGGCTCTATGGTGTATCTTTTGTTATTACAACTCCCCACATTTGAGGTATAGCCAGGGCCTTGTTGCCGGCATACTTATGCTTTTCTCTTGTATCCTGAGAGGCTCCAAAGACATTAGTGTGGGTTATGTATCGGTGTTCAAGGAGTCCACTATATATGTTGTAATCCTAAACTTGTGATCTCTATAAACTGTAACTCTAATTGAATCCTTGAAGATAGCTTATGTACGGTAAATCTTTGTGATATGAAATGAACCAATGATGTAGTATACACCATGTATTCTCATCTAAATTAATGAAAGGCATGGGTTCCGTATTCATATTGATTTGGGAAGAAAGTGTTCGGTAAGGCTTGCTCAGTCGGGTTCACTTGATTGAGTGCAGGTCGCGCCTCCCGAGGTTGGGGCGTGACTGATTCAATAGCAAATTACGCCTAAAGGGAAGGCCCAAACGACTATATCGATAGTCAAGGCAAATCCCCGGACCGCACACCCGCAAAATCTCTTTGACCTAGGAGCACAAATACTTACCACCCTCTTCCCATGAAGGTAGATTTTATTTCATCTTTGAAGGCATGCCACCCGACAATAACATTGATTTTGGTAATGAATTGGTGTCGGGGACAAGCCTATTTCTTTTCCTTTGTACTGAACGATACCAGCAGAGTTGAAAAAGTATATAGAATTGCTTTAGGAGCATCCTGATAATGGATTTATTAGGACTACTGTATTCCCCTTATGTTGCACAAGTCCTTTTGAGAAGAAAAAGGATGGTACTATGCAGACGTGCATTGACTATAGGTAGTTGAACAAAGTTACAACCAAAAACAAGTCTCCTTTAATGTGCATTGATGTTCTATTACACCAACCTAAGGGAGAGAGGGTGTTCTCTAAGATTGAGTTGAAGTTTGGGTATTACCAGTATAAGATTCAGGACTCGGATACTCGGGAGATGACATTCAGGACCTGATATGGTCACTATGAGTTCCTTGTGATGTCTTTTAGGCTGACCAACACCCAGCAACGTTCATGCATCTGATATGGTGAGCCTAGCTCTTGAATACTGTATTGTCGGTCACTTTTTGTTCATCCTCGTATTTCCTTGGTAAATTATTCGTTTTATTTCTCTCTTATGTTATGTTTTTTTTCGCCGTACTTGTTACTTGGCATTTTCTTATGAATTACTATGTTTATCGGGTGACACACTGTAGCCATTTTTAATATTGATAGTGGGATTGGGATATACAGTACAATTGTACTTTTTATTAATATTGGCACGTTAGTATGATGATCCTCACTTGCTTGTCCTCAAGGACATGATGCAACACGATAATGGCAAGAAGGTTAATATTAGAGATTATAGGGATCTTGCGGATAAAGGACATGTGGATGTACCAGGACATGAGGTCGTATTACTTGTCGACAATAATGAAGAAGAATATTGGTGAATATGTTGCACGGTGTTTGATTTGTCACCGGGTGAAGTATGAACATCAGAGACCTGGTGGGTTGCTTCAAAGGCTTGATATTCCAGAATGGAAGTAGGATTTTATCACTATGGATTTTTTAGTTTGACTTCTACAGACATTGAGGAGACTTGATGCGGTATGGAATATTATGGACATACATACCAAGTCGGCACCCAAGTGTGACTAACTACTCTTTAGAGCAGTTGGCTCTAATTTAAAATTACGAAATTGTTCGTCTTCATGGTGTGCCAATGTTTGTTATCTTGGATTGGGGCACGCAGTTCACATCGCATTTTTTGAGAGCCATGTAGTGTGAGTTAGGTACAAGTCGATTTGAGTACGACATTTCATCACCAGATACACAAACAATCCGAGCGCACTATATGTATATTGGAGGGCATGTTATGTGCATGTGTTATTGATTCTAAGGTTCATGGGATCAGTTTGTCTCGCTTGCAGAGTTCGCCTACATCAAACGCTATCAATCCAGTCTATAAGCGGCTCATTACATGACCTTATATGGGAGGCGATGTCATTCTCTGGTTGTATGGTTTGAGCCTGGGAGGCAAGGCCATTGTACACTTATTTGGTTCGAGATACGTTGGAGAAGGTACAGTTAATTCAGGATCGGCTCCGTACAACAAAGTCGAGGAAGAAGATTTATATTGATCGGAAGGCTTGTGATCTATCATTCATGGTGGGTGAGAGGGTTCTACTTTGAGTTTCACCCATGAATGGTGTGATGAGGTTGGGAATAAGGGCAAGCTGAACCCACGGTATATGGGTCCTTTTGAGATCCTTGAGGGAGTGGGTAAGATGGCCTACATACTTGGATTGCCACAAACTTTTCTAGAGTTCACCTAGTGTTTCAAGTTTACACGCTCCGTAGGAACTATAATGACCGTGTCATGTGTTAGATTTTAGCTCAGCGTAGTTTGAAAAGGACTTAAACTATTCTGGGGAATATGTGGCTTTATTGGACAGGCAGGTCTGAAAGTTGAGGTCAAATAATATTGATGCGATGAAGGTTCAATAGAGTGGTCAACAAGTCGAAGAGGCGACTTGGGAGACCGAGCATGATATGCAGAGTCATAATCCTAATCTTTTTGGCACTTCACGTATCTCTCTATGCTCGTTCGAGGATGAATGCTTGATTCAGAGGGGGAGAATGTAATGACTTGACTGGTCATTTTTTGTATTTTAGCCCCATTTCCTCTTTTTGAAGCTTATCATATTAATATTTGATGTTTTATAACATGCAGTGATAGTTGGTTTTATTTCGGGGAAGTTTTGGAATGATTCTGATCCTTTGGTGTTTGGTTTAGAAGCTTAAGATGGAAAAGTTAATCGAGGATTGGCTATTATGAAAGTGATCCGGAATGGTGTTTTAATGGTTCCAATAGGTTAGTATGGTGATTTTGTACTTAGGAGTATGCACCTAATTCTATTCACGGGTTCTTAGGTTGATTTGGCTTATTTTTCCGAAAGTTGGCAAATTGAAGCTTTAGAAATATTTTAAGCTTGACCATAGGTTGACATTATAGCTATCGGGTTCAGATTGTAGTTTCGGCACTTGAAGTACATTCATTTTGTCATTAGGAAATTGTCTACAAAGTCTGGTGTCATTTCAAGTTTGATTGGTATGAATCATATGGATGGTTGTGTTTCCAGTGATGTTGAGTTCATTATAGTTTCGATGTGTTTTCTTATCTGATTAGTAGTTTTGGATGTTATTTTGGTTGTTTGATCACGCGAGCGAGTTTGTATGATGTTTCTAGGCTTGTGTGGATGTTTGATGTGGTGCCACGAGGGCTTGAGTGAGTTACGGATGTGTTTGTGAATTGTTTGAACTTGACTCGCATTGCTGGTGTGCTGATGTTGCAATTGCTAACATCGCAATTACGAAGAGGTTGGGAGAGGTTAATATGTTGCAAGTGTGACACCCTTATCACATTTATGAAGTCAGTGTAGAGTTGGCTCAGGTTGCATTTGCAGCCATTGGACCTTTTTTTTTTGCAAAGGAGGTTGTAATCGCAATTGTGAATCCTTTGTCGCAATTGCGACGTATGTATGGGATGTCAGGATTTATCTTTTTTCCCATCTTTTCAACATCCACAGTCTAACAAAGCATTGGAATTCCGAGGCTTAGCATCATTTATCATATTTTTTAACCCTAAACTCGCTGGGAGGTGATTTTGTGGAGAGATATTCATACACAATTATTGGGCACGTGGTTTTGATACCTTTTTTATACAACCTTTAAATTGTTTGTGAGCTTTAACACATAATCAATGGACTTTCAAGAGCATATATTTTTATTTAATTTTAGTCTATGTTTCAAAAATGAAAATTTGAGGTTTGAGGGTTGTAGTGGACTCGAATTTTAAAACAACACTTACATGGACTCACGGGGTTATGGCTAGTTGAGAACTACCGGTGGTCTCGGGCTTTGACTGATGATACTCAGGGTTGACTCTTGTTGATATTTGTGGAATTGTGTAAAGATCTTAATTTTAATTGTCAGAATTAGTTTCTCTTGCATTATTTATCAATAAACAACACTTACATGGACTATATTTTGAGTGTTTACTCGGCCTAACTAAGGTATGTATTTTGGCTTGTGTGAGCACTACTCCATAATAGAGTTTCGTCAGTTCCAATAGCTCTGTATGGTGATTTTTGTCATTTGAGCATTTCCAGATGTTAATTTGGAGGTGTGGAGGTAATTTTAGAGACTATTGGCAAAAGTTGGAAAGTTGGAGGAATTTTGGAAAGTGTGATTGTGAGTAGACTTTTTAATATCAAGGTTGAATTTCGATTCCGGAAGCCGAGATAGGTCCGTAATGTCAAAATGTTACTTGTGTGCAAAATTTGTGGTCCATTAGACGTAATTTGATAGATTTCGGCATCGGATGTGGAAGTTAAAAGTTTATAAGTTCATTATGATTCAGTTGGGGTGTGATTTGTTGTTTTAGGGTAATTGATATGATTTAAAGGCTCTACTAATTTCGTGTGATATTTTATGACTTGTGTGTATAAATAGTTTAATGTTGTGGGGGCCTCGAGGGTGATTTGGACCATGTTCAATGCATTTCAAAAGATTTTGACTACTGATATTTGTTGCTTCTAGTTTCCTTCTACACGTTTGCAATGGTTCTCCCACGTTGGCGTAGAGGAGTTTTGTGTTTGCTGGAGATTTCCCTTCGCGTTCATGAAGGAGGTCCTGCATTCGTGAAGGGGTGAAGTTGTGGTTCTACACGATTGTGACAGGGTCCAATTCCTTCTTTCCGATCCCACTTGCTACTCCCGGTACTATAAGATCGAGTACGAGGCCTCTTTCGTCTTCGGTGGGATAGCAACCAACCACCCGCACTGCCTCTGATGTAACTACTCCTCAACCCACAACACCATCAGCTTCATCTCCTTCCACGTCGTCTATACCTTCATTATAAGAAACTGCTACATCACCCCCACCGGCCGCAGACACTCGAGAGGAGGATCTCTTTCCTCCCCAGTCCTGAAACCATGGGAATTTAGGGCATTACTATTCCCCTTCTTTTGTAAATCACCAAAGGATGAGAAGTGACTACCTTTCCGTATCTACCGAGTGTCATCTGTTGTCCCAACTGGTGGATCTTGCCAATTATCGGAAGCCACTGGCTTCAGAAAAGGATAAGAAGAAGATACACTCTCTTTCGAGAACATCACCCCCACCGACCGCAGACACTCGAGAGGAGGATCTCTTTCTTCCCCAGTCCAGAAACTGGGAATTTTGGGCATTACTATTCCCCTCCTTTTGTAAATCACCAAAGGGTGAGAAGTGACTCCCTTTCCGTATCTACCGAGTGTCATCTGTTGTCCCAAATGGTGGATATCGCTAATTATCTGAAGCCACTGGCTTCAGAAAAGGATAAGAAGAAGATACACTCTCTTTCGGGAGAGTATTTGTTAAACAATGACATGCACAATGCGGCAGTCGTAACATATTTGTTCTCTTTACTTTTTGTTTCGTTTTGACTTCTTATGACAGAGTTTGTAACTTGGGTTTTGGTTTATAGGCCAACATCTATCTTTTTGAGTGCCTTGAAAAGTTGATACTCAATAAAGAAAGACTCAGGTCTGAGCGAGACCTGTTGTTGGCCAAGAAGGATCAAATCGGTACATGCCCCCCGGTGGTGGAAGCAAAAGCTATTGAGGTAGGAGAGTTAGAGGCTCGTTGCAACAGACTGAACATGAAGTGATACCCCTTAATCAAGAATCCTTTGAGCTATTTAATGTTCAAGAACCAAGGCAAAATGGTATGAGGTAAAAAAAATACTGAGCGCGAATCTGCCTCAATTGAGATAGTCAAAAAACTTGGAGGCGGCCTTGAACTCCAAAGCTGAAGAGGCTACTACTGCCGTGGAGAAGCGTTCCTAGATGGAGGATGAGTATACAATGATCATGGAACATAATAAAGTTCATATAAACACTATCAGTGATCTTGATCTTAACCTTAGTGCCACGAGATCCGAGTAGGATGGCCTTTTGACTGAGGTTGATTGGCTTAAATAACAACTCGAGCACCAAGCAGATTCTATCAATACTGAAAAAACAACTCTATGTATAGCATAAGGAAAAAAATCATGGAAGATGCTAAAGTAGGCATCATTGATAGTGACGATGAAATCGCCAAGGCTCTAGAGCTAGAGTCAACTACTCGAAGATGCCTCCCCGCATAGCTTAAAGTAAGTGACTTTTCGGGTTCTAGTTCCATATCCGAGTTCATACGAACTGAGGAGGAACTTCAGGAGAATAATTACAAAGGCCAAGATCCCGAGATGACGGTAGATCTGCCTACTTCCCCGTAGGAGCCGATGCTTCTCTTCCTCCAAATTATGGGGGCGATGTTGTTTAGCTCCTTTTTTCCTTTTTTATTTTTTCTTTGTATTTTTGTACTTGTGATTTTTGGCACATTTGATAAATAAAAGTTCTTTTTGTTTAAGCTTTGTGCAGAGTTTACTTTTTTTGCGTCCAATTATGCAAGTCTTCAAGTGCATTTTTCCCCAATAGCATTTGGGTTCAAGGAATCAGCTCTTCTGGAACCAACCCTTTACTGTGAGGGTTTCATAAAAAAGGGCCCTCTTATATTTATGGTGATCTTGAAAAGGACGACTCCTATTCATTTCGGCACTAGCATCTGAGGTACTTGTTAACATTAAAATGATAAAATCACTTCATTATTTGGACAAGAAAAAATAAATAAATAAGAGTGCTTTATTTTATTCCTTGTATCTTCAAAAGTAAATAAGCATTCGGTTTGCTGAAAGATAAAAATTTCCATTAGAAGTGGCTTCCATTACATGTGGCAGATTTGTACAACTTATTTCTCTTGGACTTGTTATGCAGTCCCCGGTATAGATGAAACATTTTTGTTCCCAGATTTTGTAGTCTCAGTTTCTGTGACAATTAGGTTGTCGTATTCTCATATCATGGATAACCTTCAGTTCTATGGCAAGCTTAATTTCGAGCTAGGAACTTTTCTATTATGAAAAAAAATTATCTAACCACCCTATGGCTTATAGAGAAAACGCTTGTAAATGATTGAATAGCCTTTGGTACGGTAGCAAGTTTTGCTTCACATTAAGAATTGCCACTGAGCCAAACACTATTTAGCCATCTCGGAGAGTTTTATCATTTCGATGCCTTGTTGTTATAAGGTCTTCTTTCTGGTGATGGCATTTCCTTCATAGTATGCTTTTCGTTACTGCCTCATTAAAAACCTTGCTAGAAAAATTCAATTGGGGGCAAAAATAGGATGAAGGGGGAAAAGAGTGTCAGCACATACTTTATGTACAAACGGTATTGATAGCGAATAATACCTTATAAGGTGGGTTACATTAAAATTTCTTGGAAATTTGACTCCGTCTTATTTGTCCTGTTCATATGATCCTTTTCCGGTGATAGGTGAAACCCGGTAATGGCCTTTCCTACGTCCGACCCAAATTTCTTGCGTTGAGCTCCCATGTATTTTGAGTCACTTTTCTTAAAACCAAGTCAAGCAATTTGAAAAAACGGAGATTGGATCTTCAAATATAGTATCTTTCCATTATTTATTTCTAGGCCACCATCCGTATGTGTGCCAATTCCCTACATTCCTCAAGCAGCTCCAATTTGACTAACAATCTCCGTTGTTTGTTTCTTCATCTACCCGGAAGTACCTTACGTTCGGTTGTCATACTTCTATTGGGATCAGAGCTTTTGTTCTGTATACGAGAGTAAAAGGTGTCTCTCCTGTGCTTGACTTGGCCGTCGTCTCGTATGCCTATAATACTCTCGATAACTCTTCGGGACACTTTCCTTTAGCTGCTTCCAACCATTTTTGAGATTTTGAATAATCACTTTATTGGTTGATTTCACTTGCTGATTTTTGCTTGGATGGTATGGTGAAAGTATGGTTCTTTTAATCTTAAACTATTCATGGAATTTTGTGACCTTTGATCCAATGAAAATTTTTCCCTTGTAACAAGCAATCTCCTTTGGTATTCTGAACCGGTATATTATGCTATCCCATAGGAAATAGATCACTTCGCGCTCGTCGATTTTCTGGTAAGGACCTGCATCAACCCATTCAGTGAAGTAATCAGTTAAAACAAAAATAAACCTTACCTTACCGAGATCCGGTGGCAGCGGACTCACTATATACATCCCTCGTTTCACAAATGACAATAGGGAAAAAACGAATGTTGTAGCTCTTTCGGTTGGTGCACTTACCGCGCATGGCAATGACACTTGTCGTATTTCTGAACGAGTGCCTTAAAGCCTTGTTCCATCCAAGGCTAATAGTATCCTGCCCAAACTAATTTTAACACCTACGAGTCTACAACCGAGTAATTACCATAAATTCCATCTTAGAAAAGGTTACTGGCTCTACCATATCAGGAGAAATAATGTTCAGGTCATGGCAATCTTAATCCTCATTCATATAAGGAATGCTAGGAGGGCGGATAGAAGAACGAAATTTGCTCACAACCAAGTACGGGAATTTTATGAAGGGACTTCTCTTCGAAGTCCTTAGTTATGTCGAGACATCTGCGGATAATGGTGCTCACCGTACGGGTCCGTATCAACATCGGTTGCTTTGTCTTTGTTCTCCTTCGGACCCCCATCTAAGAGAAGCTTGGAGTTCATCGAAGTGCTAGTGAAAGAAGCCATGTTCAGTAGAAGGTGATAACCGTTATTTGAAGAAGATTAAAGAAGGATAAAGGTAGAAAAGTGTCGGATGTAAAGAAGTTGAGATAGTTTGTAAAACTATTAAGTGTAAAATAATAAGAATGAAGCGTATCAGTGACTCTTCGGGTTCTAGTTCCATATCCGAGTTCTTACGAACTGAGGAGGAACTTTAGGAGAATAATGACAAAGGCCAAGATCCTGAGATGATGGTAGATCTGCCTACTTCCCCTCGGGCGTCGATGCTTCTCTTCCTCCAAATTATGGGGCGATGTTGTTTAGCTCCTTTTTTTCCTTTCTTATTTTCTCTTTGAATTTTGTACTTGGGATGTTTGGCACATTTGATAACTAAAAGTTCTTTTTGTTTAGGCTTTGTGCAGAGTTTACTTTTTTTGCGTCTAATTATGCAAGTCTTCAAGTGCATTTTTCCCCGATAGCATTGGGGTTCAAGGAATCAGCTCTTCTAGAACCAACCCTTTACTGTGAGGGTTTCATAAAAAAGGTCCCTCTTATATTTATGGTGATCTTGAAGAGGACGACTGCTATTCATTTCGGCACTAGCATCTGAGGTACTTGTTAACATTAAAAATGATAAAATCACTTCATTATTTGGACAAGAAATAATAAATAAGTAAGAGTGCTTTATTTTATTCCTTGTATCTTCAAAAGTAAATAAGCATTTGGTTTGCTGAAAGAAAAAATTACCATTAGAAGTGGCTGCCATTACATGTGGCAGATTTGTACAACTTATTTCTCTAGGGCTTGTTATGTAGTCCCCGGTATAGATGAAACATTTTTGTTTTCAGATTTTGTAGTCTCAGTTTATGTGACAATTAGGTTGTCGTATTCTCATATCATGGATAACCTTCGGTTCGATAGAAACCTTAATTTCGAGCTAGGAACTTTTCTATTATGAAAAAAAATTATCTAACCACCCTATGGCTTATAGAGAAAACACATGTAAATGATTGAATAGCCTTTGGTATGGTAGCAAGTTTTGCTTCCAATTAAGAATTGCCACTGAGCGAAACACTATTTAACCATCCCAGAGAGTTTTATCATTTCGATGCCTTGTTGTTATATGGTCTTCTTTCTGGTGATGGCATTTCCTTCATAGTATGCTTTTCGCTACTGCCTCATTAAAAATCTTGCTAGAAAAACCCAGTTGGGGCAAAAATAGGATGAAGGGAAAAAAAGTGTCAGCACATACTTTATGTACAAACGTGATAGCGAATAATACCTTTTAAGGTGGGTTACATAAAAAATTCTTGAAAATTTGACTCCGTCTTATTTGTCATGTTCATATGATCCTTTCCCGGTGATAGGTGAAACCCGGTAATGGCCTTTCCTACGTCCGACCCAGATTTCTTGCATTGAGCTCCCATGTATTTTGAGTCACTTTTCTTAAAACCAAGTCATGCAATTTGAAAAAACGGAGATTGGCTCTTCAATTATAAGTATTTTTCCATTATTTATTTCTAGGCCACCATCCGTATGTGCGCTAATTCCCTACATTCCTCAAGCAGCTCCAATTTGAGTAACAATCTCCGTTGTTTGTTTCTTCATCTGCCCGGAAGTACCTCACGGTCGGTTCTCATACTTCCACCGGGATCAGAGCTTTTGTTCTGTATACGAGAGTGAAAGGTGTCTCTCCTGTGCTTGACTTGGCCGTCATCTCGTATGCCTATAATACTCTCGATAACTCTTCAGGACACTTTCCTTTAGTTGCTTCCAACCATTTTTGAGATTTCGAATAATCACTTTATTGGTTGATTTCACTTGCTGATTTGCGCTTGGGTGGTATGGTGAAAGTATGGTTCTTTTAATCTTAAACTATTCGTGGAATTTTGTGACCTTTGATCCAATAAAAATTTTTCCCTTGTCACAAGCAATCTCCTTTGGTATTCTGAACCGGTAGATTATGCTATCCCATAGGAAATAGATCACTTCGCGCTCGTCGATTTTCTGGTAAGGACCTGCATCAACCCACTCAGTGAAGTAATCAGTTAAAACAAAAATAAATCTTATCTTACCGAGGTCCGGTGGCAGCGGACTGACTATATACATCCCTCGTTTCACTAATGACAATGGGGAAAAAATGAATGTTGTAGCTCTTTCGGTTGGTGCACTTACCGCGCATGGCAATGACACTTGTCGTATTTCTGAACGAGTGCCTTAAAGTCTTGTTCCATCCAAGGCTAATACTATCCTGCCCAAACTAATTTTAACACCAACAAGTCGACAACCGAGTGATTACCACAAATTCCATCTTAGAAAAGGTTACTGGCTCTACCATATCAGGAGAAATAATGTTCAGGTCATGGCAATCTTAATCATCCTTCATATTAGGAATGCTAGGAGGGCGGATAGAAGAACGAAATTTGCTAACAACCAAGTACGGAAATTTGATGAAGGGACTTCTCTTCGAAGTCCTTAGTTGTGTCGAGACATCTGGGGATAATGGTGCTCACCGTATGGGTCCGTATCAACATCGGTTGCTTTGTCTTTGCTCTCCTTCGGACCCCTATCTAAGAGAAGCTTGGAGTTCATGGAAGAGCTAGTGAAAGAAGCCATGTTCAGTAGAAGGTGATAACCGTTATTTGAAGAAGATTAAAGAAGGATAAAGGTAGAAAAGTGTCGGATGTAAAGAAGTTGAGATAGTTTGTAAAACTATTAAGTGTAAAATAAGAAGAATGAAGCGTATCAGTAAAAGAATAGGCGGCTAAAATAGTGGTCACAATTAACTCGAAAACCTGCAAAATAATTGCTAAATAATGGAGTAACTTGTGTTCGAGGTATTAAATGCAATGAGATGTGCATCGTATCAACCGTCGGAAATTTTTCAGAAGAGTTCAAAAAAATTTCGCTATGAAAGGTATATTCTCCAACTTCGAGATGACACCAAGATGTGCTACAGAAAAGCCGAGGGACTACATGTATAGGTTAAAATCGGCTCGCGTTAAACTAAAAAAATACTTAAAGATATATATATATATATATATGTATGTATATATATATATATGTATGTATATATATATATATGTATGTATGTATGTATGTATATATATATAACAAAATGAAATGTCATATGATTGTTGCCGCACCAGAGTGTCAGTTTAATAATGATTATCATAAATCGATAAGAAATATACTTCTAGCAGTTGTACATTGCGGTCTTTCAGAATACATTATTCCATGGTTGTCTTGATTAATTTAGAGGAAAACTAATTTCCTCCTTGTTAATTGGCTTGCATGTCGTACGTCGACGACAGGTAATCACTTTAGTTGCTTCTCTGTCGAAACATATGCCTATTTCACTTAGTTCCAGTGTTTTTAGTGGATCACCAACGCAATTGAGGTTAGGATACGCTTGAGTAACTGATCTGACTGCTTCGGAAATCTCATCAACAGTGTAAGCTGATCCAGGAATAATTCCTTGGTTTTTGAGAATTAGCAAAAGATGATACTTGTCTTTTAGGTTCATAGTTAGATTAAAATATGCTTCCTGATCATAGCGCTCTGAACAGCATGTTCCGTGTTTGTTGTACTCATATTGCCAGAAACTTTGCAATTTTTTTGCATCAAATGGGCTGCGGCTTAAGTCAGGCCAGCGATCGTCCAGTTCTTTCATTTCACGGGGATTCTGAAACATTTGTGAAATAAATTCATTATACAAAAATAAAAATAGAAAATAATTGCAAGCATTAGATCAAATAATGTTGCTGAAATTACCGAGAGTTTCCTAAATGTCTTCTCACAGTCATTCAGCATTCCGTGCTGATCATCTGGCCAAAGGCCATGGATTGTAAAGTTTTTTGGAATTCTACTGCAGGGTTTCGCGTGACAAAAAGATGTAGGCCATGTTAAGACGAGTTGCATTTGGTCAAAAGTCCCAAAAACGGGAGAAAGAGAAAGAAATAAAATAAAGACAGCAAACAAGAGCTGCGATCCAAACATTTTGTAATCGGTACAAACTTATTTTCATTTCCTTCTTATCAGGGTTATATATAATAATCCTTCCTCGTCTGTGAGATAAGATTTATTATCGTATGATAATTAAGACTATTAAACTCTAACCTAACTAATTTATTCATGACATCTAATTAAAAATCATAGGTGGACTGGAAAATTCTATGTGTGTTACCTTCATCACTGTATATGTCTATACGGCAAAATAGGAGAGTTCAATTTTCCGTCATTACTCCGCCTCGTAAGCAATTCTTAATGGCTCGAGACTACGGTCAGGTTTCATCCCTCGAAGGCCCTTGACGCTCGACATCGGGGCTATACAGACTGAAGGTTACAGAGAGAAAGTCGGAAGTTCCCAAAGCACATAAATAGGGCTGACAAAGTCTAGTGGACGAGTCCCAGAACGAATCAAGGCATTAACTAGCTATACTATCTCCATATCTTTAAAATTAATTCATTTGTACTATGTTAGGATTCCCCCTCATATATAAAGGGGATCCTTGTCATTTTGTAGACATCTGACTCAATACTAAATACATTCCCTTTGCTCTCAACCTCATTATTTCCATTTATTGCTTACATTCATTGTGTTATATTTATTGTTCATTATTTATTGCTTATCATAGATCACAAAGAGCCATCATTTTAGCTCTCATAACTGTTAGTCGTCCCTCGATCACCCTCGGCGGGACATCAGACTCGACCCCGAGTCCCTGAATAAGCGAGCTCGGGGCCCGATCTTCTGCCGTCTCGTTTGACTATTATATCATTTTCTAGCTATAATCTCGCTCTCCAGTCTCTTACTTTAGCATCCTTTGCCTTACAACTAGTATAAAAATAGATCACATATTTTTAGAACCACAAATTAAATTTAATTATTGTAAACCATTTTCACTGTAAATAATTTAGAGCCTACCGTGGGGCTAAAGATAATAATGACTATTTTCTTAATCGTTTTACTACACAACGCAAGTTATCTTTCACACTTTTCGTTGCCTAAGATCTTTGATTTTAGGTCAAAATGTTTGACTCAGTGAACAAAAATCTTTAGAACCATGGAGAGAATGGTGTGGGTGTTCCATGTGTTTGTGTAGCACACAGAAACCTTGAGAACGCATCGTAACCAATTTCCGTGGACGCGGTCTCACGCGACGCCCAACATGTCGATATAAGCTGCCACACTAACAGGAGCGTGCACCAAGGAGACAAACAAGAAGCCCAAAAAACCCCAACTACGGAAGAACAAGAAGTTAGCCTTCGAGTTGTTCTTGCAATTTTACAGGCACGACAGCTAGTGATTGCTCAACTGCAAAGTCACAAGAAAACTCCCAGCACGGTAGCACCGGTCACGCCCCCCCCCCCCCAGCCGAGCAAGTACTTGAGAGATCAAGCAAGAGGGGATCGGTAGCTGACCTCGCCATCGTAAGGATGCTCGAGGACCTCACAAAGAGGATCGTGTCGGGCGAGAAGAAGATAGAAGCGAAGGACAAGATGGTATAAACAATTAATTCCAGTGTCAATCAAATTACTGGCGCACCCCCTATTCTAAACGGGGCAGACTCGAAGAAGTTCGTGCAAAATCAGTTCTCGCAGGAAGCCGAACCAAAGGTCATTCCGAAGACATTCAGAATGCCCAAGCTTCCGTAGTACAATAGAATCTCGGACCTCAACGAGCACGTCACTGCCTACACTTTTCAAGGGCAACGACCTAAAGGACGACGAGATCGAGTCTTTCTTGCTAAAGATAGTTGGGGAAACACTCTCGAGAGGGGTCATGATATGGTGTCACAACCTAAATCCTAACTGTATTGACTCATATTCTATGCTAGCAGATTCTTTCATAAACGCACATGTCGATGCCATCGAAGTAGCAACACCAAAATCCGACCTCCTCAAGATCAAGCAAGGAGAATGAAATGTTGCAAGAGTTTGTGTATCACTTTCAAGCTGAACAAATGGAACTACCACCTGTGTCCAACTACTGGGCAGTGCAGCCCTTCACTGATGGTCTGAGTGAACGAAGCTTGGTGGCTTTGAAGCAGCTAAAACAGAATCTGGTTGAATATCCTTCCGTCACCTGGTCGAACGTTCACAACCGATATCAATTGAAAATCAAGGTCGAGAATGACCAACTAGGAGCCCCTTCGGGCCTGGTATACCCAAGTAGGCTTCTGTCGTATAAGCCAAAGAAAATCAAAAAAAGGTACCAGCCATACAATGAAGATGGGAGAAATGCTCCAAGGTGCAACATGCCCGCCGATGATCGAATGATTGATGAAGGCCAGAATCCTCAGGAACTCGTCAGTAGGACTGGATTCGGTAGTCACACAGGGCCAACAGAGGCACATCACTTCTAGGAATACAACTTCAACATTGATGTACCAGACATCGTGTTCGCCATCACTAAAATCAGAGACGTTAGGTGGCCCAGGCCTGTGCAATCAGATCCTTCTCAAAGAAATCATAACTTAGTATGTGAATTTCACAACACACATGGCTATAGGACCGGTATTGCTAGTGGCTCCGAGAAGAAGTAGCCCGAGCACTTACTAAAGGTCATCTCTGAGAATTCCTCAGCGACGGGGCACAAAATTAGTTCTGAGAAAGAGAGGAGACTAGAAAGAACGAAACAAATGAGCCACAACATGTTATACAAATGATATTGGGAGGCATCGATGCCACATAGGAGCGCGTGATGTGAAAAACAAAAATATCCATAGACAGACAAAAGTGAACTCGTGGTTACATACCTGAGGATCCTCTTACATTCATAGATGAGGACATCGAGACCTTGTCTCCGCCTCACAATGGTGCACTGGTAATCTCTTTCCGTGTAAATACATTTCAAATTAAACATGTACATGTGGATCCAAGTTGCTCGGCCAACATTATCAGGTCAAGGATAGTAGAGAATCTCGGACTGCTTGAGAAAATCATTTCTTCCTCTCCAATTCTCGGCGGATTCAACATGGCAAGGGAAGCAACAAAAGAGAAAATCACCCTCCCAATCAACGTGGCCGGCATAACCCAAAATGCTAAATTCTATGTCATCGAAGGAGATATGAGGTATAAGGCCTTGCTCAGAAGGCCATGGATACACTACATGAGAGTAGTACCACCCACCCTACATCAAATGATGAAATTCCTAACAACGAATGGGACTAAAACCGTCTATGGGGAACATCATACGGCAAGAGAAATTTTTGTGGTGCATGATGTTGCGCTGGCACCAATACATCCACCCATGAAGGATCCAAAGGGTAATCAAATAGTAAAATAGTGATAGCAAACTGTCTTCGTCTAAGCCCGACTAAACAGAACAAAGGACTGTACTGAGTCATCATAATAAGCAATCGAATCACATCGAGATCGTAAGTGCTGTCAGCACTAAGGTATGACACCCCCTTCTTTTAGTTACATTTTCTACTGACCTGAATGCAGGTACTTGATCAAAACGGCCGAAGCGCTTCCCAACTCAAAGGCCTTAAGTTTCAAAAGCATGCGTTGCACTCTATTCCTTTGACCAAGTTTTTATTCCAAGAAGGGTTTTACCAGCAAGGATTTTAATGAGGCAACATATATATGCTACCTAGGGAAGACACAAAAAGTATCCAAGGCTTCTTTTGCAATCGACTTCAAATATTGGGGGGCATCCCCCCTGATGTTCAACTACTCGGAGAAGCCAAGATGCGTCAAGAGGGGTCTCGACAGGAAAATGATGTACAGGGCCAAACGGTCGAACGAACCGTGTCCACACAGAACAACCAAGCTCGTAACAGCAAAAACATGTACAGTTGGACAAAGTAATCAAAGAAACTCGATATTTTTTAAAAAATGGCTCCTCTGTCAAAAACGTCCTGAACATTCGGGGACTGATGTCAACAACTCAAAATAATGCGACCTCTGGGTCGGAGCTTCTAACTTGTAAGCCCTCAATGAGGCAACATCAAGATCACAAAATAGCTCCAGTGCCAAAAATGTCCCAAACACTCGGGGACTAGCGTCGAAAACTCAAGGCCACATGACCTCCTGGTCGGAAATTCCAAAATCGTAAGCCCTCATTGAGGTAATATGGAGTTTATACGTAATGGCTCCTGAGCCAAGAAACCTTTATTGACTAGTGAACTAACGCCAATCGCCACCCCTAATGACTTATCAATATCCGGGGCTATAAGACCACATGTGGGTAGCCTCGGTCTCGTAAGACCTATATAAGGCAACAACAATATCTGTAAGACCTCAAGCAAGGCATGAACCGTACTTGTACCAACAATAAAAAACTATAAGACCTCAAAAGAATGTAACACTTATAAGACCTTACTAAAAGCACAAACCCGATCTCAAATTCAAGGCTATATATCGAACTTGTAAGACCCCTAGAAAGGCATACCCTCAATATGTGAAACTACTTCTCTCGGGACTAAAACGCTCCTGCCAAACACAAATGACTTCGTTCACAAGGCTGTACTAGGAAATCTAACATGACTCGGGGGCACCTGATCGCCACTATAAAATCACAGGCCTTCAATTACTTCGAACATACTTCCAAAAGTACCTGTTAAATAGGCTACCCTTGACATAGGCAAAAGAGCTTCGACCATGTCAGCTACTAAATACAATCTTCGAGATACTCACCTACCGAGACAAACTTCCTGAGGTGCTCGATCATCGCCTAATAAGCCACAAGCCCATACCACAAATCTTAATATTCCTTTTTACTCAAAGACCAGTTCGTTTGGATAAAATCAAGGCAAAAAAGAGATAGGCTCCAGGAAGCCATTGGCACCATTCCAAGTCCCTAGATGGTAGATCTCCAAAAAAAAGAAGATAGGCTCTAGAAGCCATTGGCATCATGCAAGTCCCGAAATGGTACCCGATTTCCAAGACCTCCACTAAAAAGAAGATAGGCTCCACAAAGCCATTAGCATCATTGAAAGTCTGGAGATGGTACCCGTTCTCGAGGACCTCCACCAAAAAGAAGATAGGCTCCAGGAAGCCAATGGAATCATTTAAAATCCCAAGATGGTACCCGATCTCAAGGACCTCTACCAAAAAGAAAATAGGCTCCAACAAGCCATTGGCATCATTAGAAGTCCCGAGATGGTATTCTTTCTCGAGGACCTCCACCAAAAGGAAAACATGTTCCAAGAAGCCAATTACATCACTATGCATCTCGAGATGGTAACCGATTTTGAGGACCTCCACCAAGATGAAGATATGCCCTAAGGGGCCATTAAAATCATTGCGAGACTTGAGATGGCACCCGATATTGAGGGATTCTCTCATGAAGACGACAAGCGCTAAAACTCAAATCATATGGGCTCAGTCTTGAGGTAGCATCTAAACTCGGGTAAGCCCTCGTTAGGGACCTATTTGTAACACCTTAAGGCTATTTACACTAACCTCAAAACAAGTCTCCAGGCAGCCCCCGACCGAACCCCCACTCGGGGACTGCTCTTGGAAGCCTAAAGGATATTTTTATTCTTAGGTATCCGAGCAAATCCCCCCGTCAAAGACTATCACGAGGTCCAAAATGTTAAGTCTCGTACTGAACGTTTGAAACCCTACTCTTATTCAACTCCAAGTCGGGGATCCCGGCGACCTAAGTTTGTCAAACAAATCCGGCCTCGGTCCAAGGTGCAAAAGAGGGATTTACGAGGAATCTAGATAATCAATCAAAATATAGAAGAAATGCTCGCACCCGAGCACGATATTCACACCCATCGGTGGAGTCATGCATTCGGATTTTCCACAAACGCAGATAAAAAGAGATATAGCATAAATCAGAGACAAATTGAAGAAATCTCTTTATATTCATAAGCACGTGATTACAAAAGCCCACGAAGGGTGCTTACATATGACTACAAAAGCCCACGCGGGGTCCTTATACAGAAACAAAGAAGCAAAAAAAGTATACAAATAGTAAAAGCCAAGAGCCTAATCTATTCTCGGGGGTGCATCCTCGACGGGAGTATCTTCGAGCGCCATCTCCTCTAGGGTCTCATCTCGGTATTCCAAAACAGTATCTCCAAGGGAGAAGATGAAGAAGAGGAAAGTGAGAAGATGGAGAACGGGAAAATGAAGGAGCAGAAAAAAGATAAAGAAACCGCCAAAGGGAAAAAGCTTTTAACAGGCCAAGAAGATCACATCCCGATAGAAGACTTTGCTAGCGTCAGCATTACCTGCATGGCTACTTTGACTCCACTTCTTGGGACATTGTTCCGTGCAAGTTACCGGCCAGAAGTGCCTCTTCACCCTACGGAAAGAAAAAGGGATAAAGTGCCACACCATGTCGGGGTTGGGAGGTGAGCAATAGTGTAAAGTCTGAACACCCTTCTGAGTAGCAGTGTAGAGTCCAAATATCTTCCTGAGACAGAATAAATCGACACCTGTATCTCATCGCCTTGAGACAAAGCTGACAGTAACAAAAACAACAATAACAAGAGCCATTGTGTAGCCGGTAGAAACGCTGCTGCATGACCCTATCGACACACGTGTTAGACATGAAAAATAAAGTTGGATGGGGGCGATGAGAAGAAAGGAGTTGTAAAATGGTGAAGAATGACTGAACAAAGTTTGATTCGAGAAAGCCTTCTTTATAGAGAAAGGGTAGTGTAACTCACAAGCACAATCAATACTTTTTGGAAGACATAACCGACGGTGCCATCAATAACTTTGAAAAACGTATCAACAAGTGCAATCAACTCATTTTTAGGAACTGGATCGGTAGCTATATAATCGCTTTGAAGAATAAGAATCGGCAGTATATTAAATGGTTCTACAAAGATGAACCGACGTGATGTATTGCCTACCACAAAGGCTTATGTCATAAGTATGACATCACCGTGGGAAGCTCGAAAAGATAGATATCAAAGTCGATTCTTGTTGTTGTACTCTAAAAAATTCGGGGACTATCTGTATTCGAAAAAATTGGAGGATCCAATTTTTCGTCGTTACGATGCCTCGTAAGCATATTTCAAAGTCTCGATACTACGGTCAGCAATAATTCCTCGAGGGACCTTCACGCTCAACCTTGGGGCAATACAGACCGACGGTTACAGAGAGAAAGAGGAAAGTTCCCAAAGCGCATAAATAGCGCTGACAAAGTCTAGTGGACTAGTCCAAAAATGAATAAAAGCATTAACTAGCTGTACCATGTCCATATCTTTGTAATTGTTGCATTTGCACTATCTTAGGATTCCCCTCATATGTAAAAGAGATCCTTGTCATTTTTTAGACATATGGGTCAATACTAAATACACAAGAACTTTTTCTCTCTTCTCTAACATAATCTCTCGATCTCATTACTTCCATTTATTCCTTTACATTCATTGTGTTCTATTTATTGTTCATCATTTATTGATTATCATTGATCATAAAGAGCAATCATTTTTGCTCTCATAACTGTTAGTCGTCCCTCTATCACCCCCGGCAGGATATCAGACTCAACCTTGAGTCCCTGAATAAGCGAGCTGGAAGCCCGATCTTTAGCCGTCTGGTTTGACTATTATATCATTTTCTAGATATAATCTTGCTCTACAGTCTTTTACTTTAGCATCCTTTGCCTTACAACTATAATAAAAATAGATCACGTATTTTTACAACCACAAAATCAAATTTAAATGTTATTACCATTTTCACGGTAAACAATATGCATTAAATGAAACTCGATTCTCTTCCTAATAAATCCCTCCATTCACATTTATATGATCCTGTTTCTCTGAGCACGGAGTTTAAGAAAAAATGAATGCTTTCAATTTGTGGTCCTAAACAAGTCAAAAAGGAGTCTAGAGTATTTCTGTGGTTATAAAAGCTTCTCATTAAGGATTGAATTAGATGTTTAAGATAAATTATTTCAAAATTTAGAAAGTGGTCATTATCTTTACATAAACTGAAACAGGGAGTGCTTAACAACAGTTTATACAAAGAGAATTTGCTTTTAGTGTACTTCCCAAGTATAATTTATTTTCATTAAATAAATGTCTTGTGAATTAGTGCAACATGAGTAACTAACTTACACTATAAAAACCCTAGAACAATTTGATCCCTCTATTATATGTTTTAGTTTAAATAGGCACGAAGTCTGAATATAAAGAAGATTTTTGAATCTAGCAGTAGCAAATTGCTTACCTATAAAATGGTAAAGTTGAATTTATACCCAGTTTCTAGACAAGTTAATCAATTCGATCCTAAAATAATGAAATAATTAAAGAAATGCGCAATACTTAGTCTTGAAATGAAGATAAAATTACGAAAAATAGTAACTCTAGGAGAGGAGCTTCGGGGAACAATAGTGATGAAATCAAGAAACAAGAAGATAAAATTGTATAGAGCTTTTAATCGATTATAGCGTAAGTTTGCCAGAAAAGCCGTTTCCCTTACAATGATAACAGAGCTAACTATTTATAGTTGCGCCTATGAAACATGGTTCTAGGATCATGCCCTTCTTTAATATCAATTATGAGGGTCACTAATGAAGATGTAATGATGAGCATAAATGACAAATTCTCTGTAACAAGTGGCGCCACTAAATATTGTGAAATATTCTCCATTAAATGCTACCGGGTGAAGGGTATTTGTTGCATCTTTATGAGTTTCATTCTTTTTGGTGACTATCAGGATAATTGAATTAGGTTCTAACTATCCCCTGCCTTAGTTTCCACATGTCATTCTCTTAAGTGGCCACTTAGCATAGCATATTTTACGGCATACAGATAGTCCCTCTACTTTCAGGTGACACAACATTGTGTCAACGGGAAGTTGTAGAAACACTCTTTTTGGCGGGAACTACTGTGATTCCTTCTGGCGGTTGATGAGATGCACATCTCTCCGCATTTAATGCTCAAAACACGCATCATCCCATGATTCAGAATCACTTTTTATGGTTATCGAGCTAATCATGGCCACGAATTTAGCTGCCTAAACATTTACTTATACGCACATACCTTCTTCGTCCATACTCCACAACTCTCCAAACTCTCTAAAATTGTCTTTATTGTTCTTCAACCTGTCTTTAACTATCTTCAAACGTAAAAGCTTTTATTCCAACCATAACATATAATGGATTCTTCTTCTATGAATACCAATTCTGCAAAGAGCAAGAACAAAGCCGAGGATGTTACTCCTCCAACAATGGGCAACATCATCCCTAGAAGTCTTGTTGTAATAAAATACTTCGAAGAGAAATTCCCCTCAGCTAACCCTTGCACATGGGTCGTTGGCAGATGCCCTTCTTACATTCGTTCTTCAAGTATTTTTGTTGTGAAGGAAGATTGTCGTTTTGGGATTTGGATATTGTTTCTCATAATCTAACAGAGCAAGTAATCCATCCCAGGGATGGTGTTACATACTTTTACACGTATATATTTACATTGGGTGCATTTTGTTTGAGCGGAGAGCTTGACTTCGTTATTGCGGAGTTCTGGCACCACTACCAGGTATGTTTGGCACAATTAAGTCCTTCTGTGTGAGGATGAACACGTGTCTTTGGTGTTTGTGCCAAGATACGGGAGAATGAATCTCTATTCACCAAAAGTCTCTTTCAATGGAATTATAAACTTCATGAAACATGGCCACCATGTTCTATTATGTAGCATGGATGATGACAACGACCCTGGGTGGATGCAACGGTTCGATGCATTTTCCATCAATGATAACATTCCAGCAATGGAAACATGGTACTGCATTCATAATCTCCTTCCATAAAATCCTTTTATTATAAAATCCTTCATATCCATACAGATCCTCATTATTTCGCCTATTTCAGTAACTTGATAGGTTCCACTTAGGGTTGAGGTCTTTGCCCAATAGGTCTAGATGATCTTTTACATTACTATGCCTGAAAGCCCCACGTGGAAAGAACTAACCCTCAAATATGGGTGGAAGGCCAACGAGGATGTTTTGGCTCGGTTGTCATTCCCGAGAAGGATGTTTTGGCTGATCCTGCTAACACGGCGAGGCTGCTTCATGAGGCACTTACTCAGATAGGTGTTTCTTAGCCTGCTTTGGGTACAAGTGTTTCTTCACGGATGTAAGGCCCCGTAAAATTTTGTGCTCAAAACCTAGTAGCTCGTAGTGCCAAAATCCGAATATGTGTTAAGAATGTGTAGAATTCTTCTGATTTTGTACTTAAAAATCAAGAATCAAAATTTTCCAGAAAATTGTCATTATGCGGTCGCAGATCAGGTATGCGGACCGCATTTCTGCCGTATAGCTAATCAGAGAGTTAGTCGAAATTGATGTTGAAAATGCGGTCCATTATGCGATCGCATAATCCATATGCGGACCGCATAACCGTCGCATAAATTCCTCAAGGATTTGTGAAGGTAAATTCTGCGGTGCATTATGCGACCGCCGAACAGAAATGCGGATCGCATTTTTGTCGCAAACCCAGGCAGAGAAATTAGATTTTAGGAGAACTTCTGTGGTCCATTATGCGGACCGCATTTCCACTCTGCGATCGTAGAGAGCGACAGCAGACCCGACTCAGCTCCAGATTTTCTAATTTTTCAACCGGATCTCTTTGTCAATAAAATACCCCAACCCTTCATTTTTACACATTTTTTTGGATAAAACTATAGAGAAGGGAGAGAGGGTTCTTGAGAGAGAATGTCTCATCTTCATCAATTTGATTTTCCAACGTCGCCCAGACCCGAAAATTCTTGAGTATTATCTTCATCTTCATTCTTGGTAATAGAGGTCTAAACACTCATGCATGTCTATTAAAACCTAAAATCTAGTAAGAGTAATTAGGTGGGAGTAAAAAATTATGTAAAGGGGTGTGATAACCTAAGAATGTTCGGGTAGTGATTGTGAACTTTGATTCTAAGAAATATGTATTAATTTGTGCACCAGATTGACGTTGCTAGGCTTTTTGTTAAAGTTGGAAGTAGATATTAAAATGGAATTCGGCTCCATGTATGTATGGCTAACCTTGATCTTTGTAGAATCGCCTTGTGTTGTGTATGAATGTTTGGTATATGATATCTGCATGGATTATTCATGAAATTATTGGGATTGTGCTTGTGGTAATAATTAAGGAACAAATGACAAAAGAAAATCATAAATGATAAAACTTGAATAACTATGATAACCATATCTATGGCTCATTGTGGGCAATTGTCGTTGTGATGTAAAACACATGTGAGTTGTTGGATATGACGGGAAATAGTATTGATGTCTATGGAAATACTTGTAAATTGTCGATGTTATTTCTTAAGATGTGTTGTTGTCGATCCTTGTGAATTGTTGATTGTTGTTGTGTTGATTGGTGAATTGTGATTGTACAGTAAGATCGGGTTGCGTGCCGCAACATGAAGTTATAAGGTGCGGGTTGTGGTGATAATGGTGGCCGAGGTAATAAGGGTGGCGAGTGATCGAAATCACTATTGAAATAAACATTTGAGCAAATTGTGAAATCATTGGCGTGGAATTGTGGAAGGGGAAACAGGAGAGATTGAAAACTTGTTTGGCTTGATTGTTCCTTTCCTTGTGCATTCGATTGTTATTTCTATTACTGTTACCTACTTGTATATAGCTTGAGTTTACTTGGAGAAAGTTTGTTCATACATACCAGTACAATTTAAGTGTACTGATGTCCCTTTTGCTGGGGGCGCTACATTCGTGTTATGATTGTAGGTGGATCCATAGCAGGTACTCCAGTCCACCGACCATAGCTCTATATCCCTTCCCGTCAGCTAAATTGATGAGCCCCTTTCCTTTTGGGGCCCGGCGTGGCTCATGCCGCTTCTGTTTTGGGATCTATTTTGACATTTGTATAAGGTATAGCTGGAGTCTTGTTAGCAGCAAGTACGTTATCTCCTTTTTTCGTGTTTAGAGGCTCCGTAGACAGGAAATGTGGGTCATGAACTTATGTAATATGTATCTTGCATTTTGGGCTATGTAAAGTGTAAACCACGCTAAGAATCATGTACCATATGAATGTTTTGTAATAAAAAGGTGTTTTGATTGTAAATGGTTATTTCTCTTGGATAATAAGTAATGAAAAATACGGGGTAACACGTGGGGTAGGAGAGGCACTCAGGTCCACTTGACTGGGGCTACCCGGTCGAGCACCGGTCATGTCCCTCATATTCGGGACGTGACAACGGAGTCCCCGACCTAACGACAAGCAACAAGAAAATAAGATGCTCCTACGCAATTGAGGAAAAGAATTAGAGTGCGAAAACCTCTGCCCCAGAGTCATCTCCAGAAGTTGTGGTGACTATCCCTCCTCTCGGGCCAGTCCTAGACACCGTGATGATCGACGATGATGTAAAAGCTAGTCATAGGGGTGCTTCTCTAAATAGATAGGGACGATCCTCATCAACTTAATAGAATGCTCAACCTATGGAGTTAGTTAAACCAGCCGAGGATGATGCCTCGACACTTGGGGGGGGGGGAGTTTGAGATGGTGTAGAAAATGCCAACTCCTATTTCTGTGTCCTAGTCACTGTATTTGACGTTGCGGGGCCTGATACGTGCCATCTTCTATTGGCGAGCAACAAATAACTATCACTGCATTTGTCCTGATTGTTTCTCACTTTTTATCAATATCACCTTCATCGCCTTCTTCACCAAGTCTTCCATCAACAACTGCAACAACATCTTCATCGGTCACATCTGTCCGAGAAGAGGATGTTCCTCTCCCCTAGTCCCCAGTCCCGTTTCATGGGAATTTGGGGCAAAATTACACTACCCCCTCTGAAGATCCGCACCAGGAGAAGGAATTTTTCTTTTTTGGTCTCCACCAGATACAACTTGATATCTCGGCCGGCGGAACTTGATAATTATCTGAATCCTTTGGCTTTAGAAAAATATTGAGAAAAAATACAGACTCTCGAGAGAGAGAGAGAGAGTACTTGTTGAACAATGTCTCGCACAACGCCACAACGGTACATTTTTTACTCCCATTGTTATTTATTATATTTTGCTTGAAAATATCCTGAGATTTCCTTTCTTGCTCTGAAGGCCAACTTTCATCCCTCCGAGGGCCTTCGAAGGTTGATTTCAGAAAAAGGAAGAACTTACCTCCACATAGGAATCAACTTTTGGCCGAGCGGGAGCAAACTGGTGCTCTCCTCTTAGAATTAGAATACAGGGTTGCTGACGTTGTTGCATTGGAGACTTGTTTGCAGCAAAGTGAGCAAGAAGTGGTAACCTAGCCAAGAGATTGGCCCGGTGAGGGTTAATGTCGTTCTTGCTGCAACAGACCACGAGGACTCCTCCGCTGAAAGATTAACCAACTTGGAGGCAACCTTTAAATATAAAATTGAAAAGTTTGTTGCTGCGGGGGTGAAACATGCCTGTTGGAAGAGAAGCATAAGAAGACTATCAAGCATAATAGGCTTTTTTTCTTAATTGTCCAAGATCTTGATGTTAGCCTCAAATCCTTTAGATTTGACAGGGAAAACCTTTCTGTCGAGGTAACCCAACTCAAAGAACAACTTAAACGGCAAGAACCTTCCCTCGTTGTTGCCAAAATATATGTTATGCGCAACATGAGGAGAAAAACCTTGGATGAGGTCAAAGCTAGTATCGTTGACATTGATGCCGAAAATACTAAGGCTCATGAGCTTGAGCTAGCTGCTAATAGTGATCTCCCAACATCACCTGATGTTTTCGGTTCCTCTTGTTCCTGTTCTTAAACTTCGAGAACTGAAAGGGAAATGGAAGGCGAATATATCAAAGAAAAAACTGATGAATGCCAAAATGTTGAGCCATCAGAAGATCTACCCACTTCTCTTTGGGACGAGGACACTTCTCGTCCTTCGGGATCCAAAGATGCAGTAGTTTAGCTTTTCTTTATCTCCAACTTTTGTATTCGTGCCACTTTGGCAAGCTATTGTATATAATGATATCTTTTTTCTCAACTATTATTTGAGTCTTTCTTTCGTTTGAACATTTATGAAATTTTTGCATTCTCTTTTTTATTTTGCCTAAGTGTTTTGTGCAAGCTTTGATGTTTACATCTTATTAAATAAAACCTTGGGTGAGTTTTTCCCTGAAAGCATTTTGATTCCAGGCATATGTTCTTTCAAAATCAACACTTTAACATGACGATTTCCATAAGAGAGGGCCCTCTTATGTTTACACTTCCCTTGAAGTGGACATTTCTTGTTCATTACAAAACTAGCATTTAGAGTACTCATTTAAGTTTTCAATTAATCGATCGGACAAGAAACATGATGAAAAACAAAAGGACTTTATTTATTCCTTTCATTCTCAAAAAGTAATTAATCATTTCGTTATGCTAAATAGAAATTGCCACTTCTTGGGGCTAATTCGTACAACTTGTTTCTACCAGGTTAATCACACAGTCCTCGGTCTCGATGATATGACAATGCTCCCAATTTTTGTGCTCTGGCTGATGTGGCAGTCTTTATTGTTGCATTCTCATATCATTTCCCCCCCCCCCCCCCCCCCATTGTTCAAATGCGGAGAATGTGAATTTGAACACTGGTAATCTTGCACCTTCGAGGATCCTACTAATGAAATGATAGGCAATCTTCTGCTCGGTAGCTAACTTCGCTTCCCCTTACGAATTTATGCTATCGAGAAAAAGACTATCTAACAATCCTCTAGTGCTTTGCACTTTTAAACGGTTAGATAACCTTCACTCGATAGCAAACTCATTTTCCTAGTGGGAATTTTGCCATCAGGCCAAAGATTATCTAACCGCCCCGAAGTTGTTCTTCGCTTATGTGCCTTAAAAAATGTCTTATTATAACCATTAAAACTTTCTTCGTAGTATGATTTCTTTTGGTGTCTCATTAAAAAACATTCCAGAAAACCCAATTGGGGAAAAAATTGGACGATGGGAAAAAGAGTACAGCACATACTTGCAGTACAAGTGATTTTTGTCAGCAATAATATATCTTGCGATGTGCCACATTCCAGTTGCTTGGAAACATTTCCGCATTCTGATTCTCTAACTGGTATGAACCTTTCACGATTTCAGCTAAAATCTTCTAGGGTTCATCCCAAGTTGGACCTAGCTTCATTATTTTTATTTCCTAGGTATTTTTAGTTACTTTCCTTAGACAAAAATCTCCCACTTTAAAATAACCAAGGTTGGTCCTTCGATTGTCACATCTTTCCATTTTCTTCTTTTATGACACTATCCTTATATGTGCCGATGTCACGCCCCAAACCATGAGGAGCACGACTGGCGCGCGACACAGGAAACCCGATCGAGCAAGCCTATCTAGCCTTTACCTCCCGATTTATTTTATACCCGAAGAGCTAATGCATTATCAATAATTAAACATGTAAGGGAGAGTCGTTGTATAAACGCGTAAGCATTGCTAGTTAAGTTTTTACTTAAAGCACAACATGCCATAGTTTAGTTCCTGAAAGTACATATAGTTGACAATCTAAAACGAAAAGTTTCAAAATATGACGTTATTCTAAGACCACCTGCCACCCATAAATAACCCACATAATCGTCTACGGAGCCTATAAGGATACGAGAGTCCAAAATAATGATGTCGGCGACAAGGCCTCGGCCATACCTCAAAATATGATAACATACACAAAAGAAGAGCTGCAAACCCGTGGGAGGAATAGGGGCTCACCAAGACAGCAGTGAAGAAACAAAAAAGCACTACTATCTGCGATTTGCACCGTCATCAACGGAACCACCTACATCCATCCAAAGATGTAGCACCCCCGGAATAAGAGACGTTAGTACTGTCGAGTAGTACTAGTATATAAGGCAAGCACAATTCTTAATAGGATGAACAGGGAACCAATAGAAGGCAATTATATCATCAACAATTACACCACAGAATTTCAAGGAGGAGCACCAAATAAGGTTCACATGATTTTGGTTAAGTCTTTATGTTCTTTTAGGTTAACATTCTTTAGTACCAAATACCATATCTTAAAATATAATGCCACCGTGGGGTTTTTACATCGAGTCCATTCTCGGCCCGATGAGCTAAGCCATCCCACGTGAGACATATCCATACTCACAATTATGTTCCGTAACCCAATGTAAATGCCACCATGTGTACAACGTGGCATCCGATCACACCCCGATCGGCTAAGCCATCTCACTTCGGACATAACCTCTTTTAATTACTCTTTAGTTCCCATTTCCTTCCATCTTTTTCCCACACCTAGTACAACACCTCTTTTCATTTATTTATTCATTGGCACTTAGATACATCTACACAACACAAGTCTTCCCTTTGTCAATTCGTTCATGTAATTCTATCATTCATTTGTCAAGGCTATCATACAAGGCATGCACACACTTAAGAAAATGACGAACACTTGTAAGACATGAACACCTTTTCAATTATCATGATTTCAAAATAAACACATATAACAATGTGAAATGAAAGTCCGTAACCCAATACATTATTGCAATCAATCAAGTGGAATCAACTTGAAATTTCAAGCCAACCATTTGAACACTAAGAATTCAACAATAAAAAGAGAGGGGTTAGCCATACATACCTTAATGGAGTCTCCCTTAATTCCTGACAATAAATTCTTGAATTCCCTAGCAACTTCGATCTATTTTATGAGAATTATAAATTTAGCCAAGAATTACAGATACGACTAAGATTCTAGCTCATTTAAGCATATTGTCAAACACTAGGTGTAGATTGTTTTTTTTTTGGATCCTTTTGTAAGAGATTTTATCACTTTCTACCCCAATTACCATCTTTTAACTCACAATCTTCCTATACCCCATTGTGACTCTTGCAAGCAAGATAGTAATTTCCCATGCCCATGAATTCAACGTTGATTACTCATTTTTTAGAAGAAATTTCGACATTATAGGTTAGAGAACAAGTTCTCACCTCTTAGGATGAAGACCTAGCTGCTTTACTGGATAATCTTCAAGGATTTGGGGGCAAGGATTTAGAGAGGACTTGATGGAGGTCACTCCCTCTCACTCTAAGACTCCCCCTCTCTCTCTCTATGTCGTGAAAAAAAGCATGAAAATAATATACTGGGATGGGGTCGGGTTTTTAAAATGATAAAAATAGGGGCCCGACTTAGATATGCGATCGCAAAGTTGACACGTGGTCTGCATAATGGACAACAAAAGTGCTCCCAAATACTTTAAAACACTAACAGGGTATGCGACAAAAATGCGGTCCGCATACACATTCAGTGGTCGCAAAATGCACCGCAATTCTTCCCTTTCCAAAATCCCAAGGGGATTACGCGACGACTATCCAGACCGCATACCAATTATGCGATCGCATAATTGTCTGCATAGTTTACCGTAAATTGATCAACACACTGTTTCACTCTAAAGCGACTATGCGGTCTGCATACCTAATATGCGACCGTATTCTCGACTGCAGAATTGCACTTTTCTGGAAAACATTATTTCTTGACTTTTTAATTCATAGATCAGTCCAAAAGGGCCAAATTTATTTATTCTAGTACGTATTCCTAACATGGCACTTCGAGTTTTAGGGTTTAGAGTAACAATCTTTCACGGGCCTCACATTCTCCCCCACTTAGGATCACTCGTCCTCGAATGAGGGTCAAGGTTCACCCATTAGCAATTTCTTATAAAATCTCAGCTTCTCAGAATCATAGAACACTTTAATTGCTTCCAAATTTCGCTAACTCCCTGAATTTTCAAAAATGTTGCCAAAGTTTCCTTTGTGTCTAGGCCTATTGTCACGCCCCAAACTTGGGGGACATGACCGGCTCTCGACCGGGTATCCCCGGGGTTCTAGAGAGAGAGTTCTTTTTCTTCAAAATTTGTTCCTCATATTATCTGGCCCGGGAAATTTTAAAGAAAGTGTCTTTATCTCCATTTCTACAGGTAAAATCCCTACCCCATTTTTCATTGACTTTCAGATTTATTGAGAGGAGGAAGGTCTCATGCATTAGTTCTTGATGATAGGGGTTGAAACACTCATGCATGTTTATTAAAACCTAAAATCTTGTAAGAGTAGTTGGGAAGGAGTAAAGAATTGTGTAAAGAAGGGTTGATAACTTAAATGTGTTCGGGTAGCAATGGTGAATTTCAAATTCTAAGAAATATGTGTTAATTTGTAAACTAGATTGACGTGGCTAGAATGCTTGGTGACTGGTAATAGGAGTTTAAAACGGGAATTCGACTCCAGGTATGTATGGCTAACCTTGACTTTGTAAAATCGCCTCGTTGGTGTTCAATGTTTGGTATGTAACATTCACGTGGGTAATCTATGAAATTTGTGTGATTGCATGGTTGTGATTATGATATGTTGTATTAGATGAAAAACAAATGACGTAAGGAAACTGTAAGTGATGCAACTGAAATGATTGTGATATTAACACCTATGGCTTATCGTGGGCAAGTATTGTTGTAACGTGAAACACGTGAAACACTGTGAATTGTGGAAGATGACGGAAATAGTATTAATGGTTATGGAAACACTTGAAAAATTATTGTTGCTACTCCTCAAGAAGTGTTGTTGTGATCCTTGTGAATTGTTCATTGCTGTTGTTGTGATTGTTTGTGAAATGAAAATGTACGGTGGGATCGGGTTGCGCGCCGCAACACGAAGTAATAAGGTGCGGGTTGTGGTGATAAGGGTGGCCAAAGTAATAAGGTGCGGGTTGTGGTGATAAAGGTCGGGTTCCACCCTTATTACCTCGGCCACCCTTAGTACCTCGGCCACCCTTATTACCACAACCCGCACCTTATTACTTCGTGTTGCGGCGTGCAACCCGATCCCACCGTACATTTTCATTTCACAAACAATCACAACAACAGCAATGAACAATTCACAAGGATAACAGCAACACTTCTTGAGGAGTAGCAACAATAATTTTTCAAGTGTTTCCATAACCATTTATACTATTTCCGTCATCTTCCACAATTCATAGTGTTTCACGTTACAACAATACTTGCCCACGATAAGCCATAGGTGCTAATATCACAATCATTTCAATTGCATCACTTACAGTTTCCTTACGTCATTTGTTTTTCATCTAATACCACATATCATAATCACAACCATGCAATCACACAAATTTCACAAATTACCCACGTGAATGTTACATACCAAACATTGAACACCAACGAGGCGATTTTACAAAGTCAAGGTTAGCCATACATACCGGGAGTCGAATTCCCTTTTTAAACTCCTACTATCAGTCACCAAGCATTCTAGCCACGTCAATCTAGTTTACAAATTAACACATATTTCTTAGAATTTGAAATTCACCATTACTACCCGAACACATTTAGGTTATCAACCCTTCTTTACACAATTATTTACTCCTTCCCAACTACTCTTACTAGATTTTAGGTTTTAATAAACATGCATGAGTGTTTCAACCCCTATCATCAAGAACTAATGCATGAGACCTTCCCCCTCTCAATAAATCTGAAAGTTAATGAAAAATGGGGTAGGGATTTTACCTGTAGAAATGGAGATGAAGACGTTTGCTTTAAAATTTCCCGGGCCAGATAATTTGAGGAACCAATTTTGAAGAAAAGGAACTCTCTCTCAAGAACCCCTCCTCCCTCTCTCTTGTTTTGTTCATAAAAATGGTAAAAATGAGGGGGTTAGGGTGTTATATTAGAAAAGGGGTTGGGTTTTAAATTTTAGAAAATAGAAGTTAGGGTAAGATCTGTTGTGGCACTATGCGACCGCATAATTGAAATGCGGTCCGCATATTGGACCGCAAAATTGAACCCAAATCACTGGACATCTCTGCTAGGGTATGGGATGGAAATGCGGTCTGCATACTGATTATGCGGCCGCATACTGGTTATGCGGTCGCATAATGGACCGCATTTTCAACTTCAATTTAGACCAACTCTCCGATTCACTATGCGGCAGGAATGCGGTCCTCATATCAATTATGCGGTCGCATAATGGACCGCATTTTCAACACAAACTTAGACCAACTCTCTGATTCACTATGCGGCAGGAATGCGGTCCGCATAGCTGATCTGCGATCGCATTCTGGGTCGCATAAATTATAATTTTCTGGAAAGTTGATTCTTTTGATTTCTAAAGGCTTAGATCACTGCCAAGGGTCCGAATAATTTTACACATTCCTAACATATAATCGCAGTCGACACCACGAGTTACTAAGTTTTGAGACCAAAACTTATTTACGTGACCTTACACCTATCTACCTGTATGAGAGCCCTAGGATCACATTCTAACAGTATATACAAATCTCACAGATTTAACATGATTTGTATATCACCAACCATGCCCGCATAGGCAACATATAAGAGTCCCTAGACCAAAGATAAGAGTCCCTAGACCAAATGCTTAAAGACTATTACTTGGCTATACAAAGAATTGTTGGTACATCCTTTTCATTTCTTCGTTGGCTTCCTAAGTGGCTTCCTCAACCTGCTGGTTTCGCCATAACACCTTTACGGAAGCAATCTCCTTATTCCTCAATTTTCGGATTTGCCAGTCAAGAATGTCCACTAGAATTTCTTCATAGGACAGTTCTTCATTGACCTCAGTAGTTTCGACTGGCACGATAGTGGACGGATCTCCCACCATTTTCTTCAACAAAGACTCATGAAAGACAGGGTGACCAATGACATCTCGTGTGGTAACTCAAGCATGTATGCCACCTGACCAATCCGCTGGATGATCCTGTATGGCCTGACATACTTTGGGCTCAATTTTCCTTTCTTCCCAAAGCATATGATACCCTTCATGGGGGAAACCTTTAAGAATACCCAATCATCTTCTGTGAACTCCAAATCCTCGCGACGAACATCCGAATAAGACTTTTGATGACTTTGAGCAGTCTTCAATCTTTCCTTAACAATTTTGACCTTCTCCATGGCTTGGTGTACATGGTCTGGCCCTATGAGCTCAGCTTATTCGGCCTCAAACCACCCAATGGGAGACCTACATCTTCTACCAAACAGTGCCTCAAATGGTGCCATTTTAATACTAGCGTGGAAGTTGTTGTTATAAGCAAACTCTATTAGTGGCAAATGATCATCACAGCTACCTTTGAAATCAAACGTACAAGCACGTAACATGTCCTCAAGCGTCTGAATAGTCCACTCTGCTTGCCCATCGGTCTGGGAGTGAAAAGTTGTGCTAAGATTTACCTGCGTACCCAAACCTTGCTTAAATTTCTTCCAAAAGTTCGCCGTGAATTGAGATACTCGATCTGCAATTATTGAGATTGGAGTGCCATGCAACCTGAATATTTCCTTGATATACAACTTAGAATACTATTCTGCTGTGTCGGTAGATTTACCTGGCAAGAAGTGCACTGACTTTGTGAGTCGGTCAAAAATCACCCAAATCGAGTCAAACTTGCACTGAGTGCGCAGCAGTCCTACCATAAAATCCATGTTGATCATCTCCCATTCAAGCTTGGAATTACTATGCTTTGAGCCAGTCCTCCAGGTCTTTGATGTTCAGCCTTCACTTGCTGACAGTTCAAGCATCTAGCCATAAAGTCCGCCACATCCCTTTTCATGTTGTTCCACCAATAGACTTCCTTGAGATCATGATACATTTTTGTAGAACCTGGGCGCACAAAATACCTAGAATTGTGACCTTCTGCCATGATCCTTTCCCGAAGACTGTCAATGTCCAGAACACATAGGAGGCTTTGGCACCGTAGTGTACCATCTTCCCTGCCAAGGGAAAAAGCTGTGGTCTCGTGTTTATGAATTGCATTCTTCAGTTCTGCTAACAATTGATCGTTGGATAGCTTTTCCTTCACCTCTGCCACCAGCGATGCCTCCGCCCTATTATGCACAACCATTCCTCTGTCGCCAGAGTCCGCAAGGCGAACTCCCAAAATAGTCAAATGGTAAACTTCTCGGTCCAAGGATCTTTGATATACCTCCAAATAAGTTAAACTCCCCATACATTTCCGGCTAAGGGCATCCGCCACAGCTTTGGCTTTTTTGTGGTAATAGAGAATATCGATGTCATAGTCTTTAAAAAACTCGAGCCATCTCCTCTGCCTCAGATTTAATTCCTTTTGCTTTAAAATATATTCAAGACTCTTATGGTCCGTAAACACATCCACATGGACCCCGTATAGATAATGTCGCAAAATTTTTATGCAAATACCACTAGCGCAAGCTTTAAGTCATAGGTTGGATAGTTCTTTTCATGATTCTTGAATTTCTTACAAGCGTAGACTATAACCTTGTCGTGTTGAATTAGCACACACCCTAGCCAAATCCCGGAAGAATCGTAATATATCATAAATCCCTTTGTTCCCTCTAGCAGGGTTAACATTGATGTTTTATTCAATCTTCATTTTAATTCTTGGAAACTCCTTTCACAAGCATCAAACTACTGGAACTTAACTGCATTCTATGTTAATTTGGTCAATGGAGTGGCAAGAGTAGAAAACCCCTCCACAAATCGTCTGTAGTTCCCAGCCAAACCTAAGAAACTGCTAATCTCTATTGGAGTGGTAGGCCTGGGCCAATTCTTCAGTGCTGCAAAAATTTGAGGATCAACCATAATTCTTTCCCGGGAGACAACGTGAACCAAAAATGCGACAGATTCAAGCCAAAATTCACATTTTGAAAAATTTGCATATAGCTGATGTTGCTGGAGAGTCTGCAGAACCGCCGTGAGATGTCAAACATGGTTCTCCTAACTTCGGGAATACACAAGAATATCGGCAATGAACACTATCACAAAGGAGTCTAGAAAAGTCTTAAAGACTCGATTCATAAGACCCGTGAATGATGTCGGGGCATTTGTTAGCCCAAAAGACATCACCAGAAATTCAAAGTGCCCATATTGAGTTCTGAAAGTTGTTTTGGAAATATCCCGCTCCCTTATCTTCATTTGGTGATACCCGGACCGCAAGTCAATTTTTGAGAAACATGAAGCACCTCGCAATTGGTCAAACAAGTCATCTATCATTGGCAATGGGTACTTATTTTTTATTGTGACCTTATTGAGTTGCCGGTAGTCAATACACATTGGCAGCGACCCATCTTTATTTCTGACAAAGAGAACCGGAGCGCCCCAAGGCGACACAATCAGTCGAATGAAACCCTTCTCTAAAAGATCCTTCAGTTGTTCCTTCATCTCCTTCAATTATGCCGACGTCATTCTATAAGGTGGAATAGATATAGGTTGGGTGCCCGGCATCACATCAATCCCAAAATCAATCTCCCTGTCTGGAGGGATCCCAAGGGGCTCGTCAAAAAACATATCGGGAAATTTATTCACAATTTGCACAGATTCAAGGGTAGGCACCTCTGCTGTAGTGTCTGTAACTCAGAACAAATGTTAAATACACCCTTTCCTTATCATCTTCGTGGCTTAAGGTAAGAAATAAACCTACCCTTCGGCATAACATTATTCCTTTCCCACTCAATAGCTGGCTCGTTAGAGAATTCGAGTCTCATAACCCTAGTTCGACAATCGAGTTTGGCAAAGCATGAATAAATCCAATCCATTCACATTATTACATCAAAATTGATCATCCCCAGTTCAATAAGATTGGCCATGGTATCCTAGCCACGCACTATGACCAAACAACCCTTGTAAACTCGGGCGGCCATAATAGACTCGTCGACCGGAGTAGATATGGAGAATGGCTCTTGAAGCTATTCTGGTTCTATCCCGTAGTTCGAAGCAACATATTGGGTAACATAGGACAAGGAAGACCCAGAATCAATAAGAGCATATACATCACGAGACTGAACAATCAATATATGTGGGACAACATCTGAGGAGGCCTCTACACTTTGACGACCACTCATAGCATAAAAACGGATAGGTCCCCCCGAACCCTGTGCACCACCCTTAGCTGCACCCTGCCCAGTGGGTGCTGGAAAGCCTCGAGATGGAGGGTGTGCGGAAGATGTGGCAGTAGCATGACTGGATGACTGTGCTGTATCCCTACCCGCTCCCTGGCGGTACGCACGATAGTCCCTCTGAATATGGCCTCTTAACCCATATCCCTAGCATACTGGAATGTCTAGGTAGCAGACTCCCGAATGTACCCTCCCACATTTAGGGCATGGGGCTCTCTACTACTGTTGGGATATCCCTTACTATCGGTCCTGATGATGGGACCCCCTGTTGTCCTAGCTGGGCCTAAAACGACTCCTCTACTGTGGACCATGACCTTATGGTGGGGCAGTGGCTGAAGACTGAGCATAAGACTAGGATGGCCATGATAATCCTCTCTAAATCGCTAATCCCTCACCTCCAAACGAATTTCCAAGGTGGCTTGCTGATTGAGCCCTGTAATTTCCTCCTTGTTCCATCCTATAATTTAACTTTCGAGCCCCGGTAGCTTGGGCGAAGGCTACCATCCTTCCATAGTTCATTTCAGAATTTTGAGTGGTTGTGGCATCCTCATTAATAACAAAGGGGCCAAGGCCCTGCACAAATCGACGCACCATAGCCTCCATAGTCGGCATCATGTGAACATCATACTTTGATAGGCGTACGAACTCTATATAATACTCCCACATGCTCCTGCTACCTTACTTGAGGGTCTCAAACTCTACAGCATGGGCTGCCTTCGTCTCGGGAGGCAGGAAATGGTCTATGAAGACATTCGCAAACTCACTCCATCTTGCCGGAGGGCTCCTCTCCTCACGGGAGTCCTCCCACATCTCGAACCAGGAATATGCCACCCCTTTTAGATGATAGGATGCCAATTCCACTCCCTCCATCTCTGTAGCACGCATAACTCGGAGGGTCTTATGCATCTCATCAATGAAATTCTCAGGGTCTGCTCCGGGGTCAGTGCATGTGAACAACGGAGGGTCAAACTGAAGGAATCTATTTACTCTAGAAATGGAAGAATCCCCTTGCAAGATAAATAATGTGGTTGCAGCATTTGACCTCTGTTCTTGGGAAACCACTAACTGAGTCAGTATCTAAATTGCTCCTCTAAGATCCCCATCCGATTATTGCAATAAAAATTGGGGCTAGGGGTGGAGCATTAATATCAGTGGGAGGGATGGTGGTACCCTCCGTAGGTGTAGGAACTGGGGTAGTTTGATCTAGAGTGGAAGAACCAAGCAAAGTGATAGCAGGGCGATTGCCCTCCCCGCAACCTCAACAATGCATTCATCAGCCACTCCCAAGGGGGTATTGGCTTCCTGGCCAAATCTCGCTTTCTTCTTAGGAGCCATTTATTGAAAGGTAGAACAATGCACGAGTTAGAAGGAAAGCAACCTCACATATCGTTCGAACGCACGATAAGGAACACAATGAAGAGTATGATTCCTAAATGTCCGAGCATCCCCCTACTTATAAATGTGGTTGACAAAACACCAATAAGAAGGTCTCTACTAGACACGACTCCAAGACATCTTAGGATGCTTTAAAACCTTAGGCTCTGATACCAAGTTTGTCACGCCCCAAACCTTAGGGAGTACGACCGGCACACTACTGAAGAAACCCGATCGACCAAGCCTATCTAGCCTTTACCTCCCGATTGATTTTATACCCGAAGATTTAATGCATTATCAATTGTCAAACATGTAAGGGAGAGTCGTTGTACAAACGCGTAAGCATTGCTAGTTAAGTTGTTACTTCAAGCACAACATGCCATAGTTTAGTTCCCGAAAGTACATACAGTTGACAATCTAAAATGAAATATTTCAAACTACAACGTGATTCTAACACCACCTTTGCACCCATACATGACCCACACAATCATCTACGGAGCCTCTAAGGAAACAAGAGTCCAAAATAATGATGCCAGTGACAAGGCCTCGGCCATACCTTAAAATATGATAACTTACACAAAAGAAGAGCTGCAAAACCCGGGGAGGAATGGGGGCTCACCAAGACAGCTGTGAAGAGAACAAGTGAGCACCACTATCTTCGATCGGCACTATCAGCAACGGAACCACCTACATCCATTCAAAGATGTAGCGCCCCCGACAAAAAGGATGTTAGTATTGTCGAATAGTACAAGTATGTGAGGCAACCATAATTCTTAATAGGATGAACAGTGAACCAATAGAAGACAGTTATATCATCAACAATTACATCATAGAATTTCAAGGAGGAGCACCAAATAAGGTTCACATGATTCTGGTTAAGTCTTTTCATTCTTTTACATTAATATTCTTTAGTGCCAAATACCATATCTCAAAATATAATGCCACAGTGGGGTTTTTACACGGAATCCGGTCTCGGCCGGACCAGCTAAGCCATCCCAAGTGAGACATATCCATATTCACAATAATGTTCTGGAACCCAATGTAAATGTCGCCATGTGTACAGCATGGCATTCGATCTCAGCCCGATTGGCTAAGCCATCTCACTTGGGACATAACCTCTTTTCATTACTCTTTAGTTCCCATTTCCTTCCTTCTTTTTCCCACACCTGGTACATGACCTCGTTTCATTTGTTTATTCCTTGGCACTTAGATACATCAACGCAACATAAGTCTTCCCTTTGTCAATTCGTTCATGTAATTCTATTATTCATTTGTCAAGGCTATCATACAAGGCATGCACACACTTAAGAAAATGACGAACACTTGTAAGCGATGATCACCTTTTCAATTATCATGATTTCAAAATAAACACATAGAACAATGAGGAATGAAAGTCCGTCACCCAACACATTAATGCAATCAACCAAGTTGAATCAATTTGAAATTTCAAGCCAACCATTTGAACACTAAGAATTCATTACTAAAAAGAGATGGGTTAGCCATCATACCTTAATGGAGTCTCCCTTAATTCCTTACAATAAATTCCGAAATTCCCTAGCAACTTCGATCTATTCTATGAGAACCACAAATTTAGCCAACAATTTGAGATACGACTAAGATTCTAGCTCATTTGAGCATATTGTCAAACACTTGGTGTACATTATGGTTTTTTTGGATTCTTTTGGGAGAGATTTTATCACTTTCTACCCCAATTACCATCTTTTAACTCACAATCTTCCCATGCCCCATTGTTACTCATGCATGCAAGATTGTAATTTCCCATACCCATGAACTCACCCTTGATTACTCGTTTTTAGATGAAATTTCGACATTATAGGTTAGGTAACAAGTTCTCACCTCTTAGGATCAAGACCTAGCTGCTTTCCTTGATAATCTTCAAGGATTTGGGGGCAAGGATTTAGAGAGGACTTGATGGAGGTCACTCCCTCTCACTCTAGTACTTCCTCTCTATCTCTCTCTATGTCGTGAAAATAACAGTTAAAATGATCTATTTGGATGTGTTCAATGGGATGGGGTCACGTTTTAAAAATTAGAAAATTAGGGGCCCGACTCAGATCTGTGATCGCAAAGTTGACATGCGATCCGCATAATGGACCGCAAAAATGCTCCCAAAAATGTGAACACACTTACTGGGTATGCAGCAGAAATGTGGTCCGTATACACGTTGTACGGTCGCATAATGCACCGCATTTGTGCCCTTTGCAAAATTCCAAGGGGATTATGCGACGACTATGTGGCCCGCATATCAATTATGCGATCGCATAATTTGCCGCATAGTTGACCTTAAATTGACTAACACATCAAGTAAAAATCTTTCACGGGCCTCACAGCCAAATCCCTGTGTCCATCGAGTAACTCCAAGTTGACCAACATCACTTTGTTCGTCTTTTTGCTTGCCTAGAAATATCTTAAGGTAGGCTCCCTACTTTTACCAAAATTAAGGCTTTTGCCTCGTACACAAGGGAAAAGGAGTTTTCCTTGTGCTCCATTTGGCACTTGTCCGTAATACTCCAGGTAGTTCCTTATGCCAGATATCTTTAGCCGCTTCCAACCTTTTCTTGGGGTTTTGGGTAATCACTTATTTGTTAATGTTGCTTGACTATTCGCCCTAGGATGATAGGGTGAATTATTCGAGTCTTTTCATTTTAAAATCTTCAAGGAACTTTAGGATGTTTGCACCGATAAATTACACCTTATTATCACATTATTTCTCTCTTGGTATTCTGAACTTGTATATTATGTTTTCCTACAAGAAATCCACCCTTTTGCGTTCGCTGATCTTCCGATAAGGACCTGCTTCCACCCACTTAGAAAATGAGTTGGTTAAAATCAAAAGAAGCCTTACCTTACGAGGAGATGGTGGTAGCGGTCCGACGATGTCCATTCCCTATGTCATGAATGGATAAAGGGATAGAAATGAATCTAGTGCTTCGGCTGATTGATATATTAGTGGTTCATAGCATTGGCACTTAAGTTGTGTTCTACAAATGTTTGGCGTCTTGTTCCGTACAAGGACAATAATATCCTTCCCTTACAAGTTTTAGCAATATAGAATCACCACTCGTATGGTTTCTGCATAGCCCTTAATGGACTTCGCGCATAACGTAGCTAGCTTCAGATGCTCCCAAACACCGAGCCATCGGGCCTTGGAAATAATTTTGGTACAGTTTCCTCCTTTGAAACTATACCATGCTACTTTGATGCGCAACGGCCAGGATTCCTTAGAATCTTCATGCGATTTCCCATGCTTGAGATAATGGATGAGCTCACTCCTAGCGCTTGACAAAATTAATTCTATTTACCTCATAGTAGCGATCCTCATCTAGGACCGAGTGTATCAGTTGTACTACCATTACGCGATCCGATCACTAAAATTTTATTGATTAACCCAAGTTAGCCAGTGCATCTACTTTTGCATTTTTTTTACCTCGAGATATGAGTAATCAAGCCTGCATAGCTTGGACTTTCACTATGTATTTTTGCATGCGCTCATCTTTAGTGTCAAAGATCCAGTAGACCCGATTTACCACCAGCTGAGTCACACTTGATTTATAGGACCTCGAAATCTAGTCTTAGGCCTGTTCAAGTCCTGCAATCAAAGCCTCATACTCTGCTTCATTGATAGTTAAAGGGACCGTTCTGATGGCTTGCCTTAGGATTTCGTTTCAAGGCGTGGTCAATGCTATCCCATTCTCGAACTCTTTTACTTTCGAGGCTCCATCCGTAAATAAGGTCCGAACTCTTGATGTCCTTAGTTTATGTTCTTATGTAGAATTCACTCAGTTCAATGGTCCATTTGGCCAACATACCCGAGAGTTTGGGTTCTTGAAGGATGTTCCATAGGGGTAATGTGGTCACCAAAGCAATCGGGTAATGTTGGAATTAAGGCCTCAACTTCCGAGCAGCGAGGGCTAAGGCCAGCTTATTCAAATGTGGATTGTGAGTTTCTGCTCCCGTTAAGATTTTACAAATGTAATAAATGGGAGATTTCGTACCTTCATCCTTATAGACTGAAACTGCACTTACCACTGCTTCCGATACTGCAAGGTAGACCAACAACATTTCACCTTCCTTTTGTTTTGAAAGTAATTTAGGGATTCACAAGTACTTTTCAAATCTTTCGAATCCATATGGCATTTTAGGGTCAATTCAAAGTTATTTTTCTTTCTGAGAAACACAGAGAAATAGTGGCATTTCTTTGATGACCGGGAAATGAACCTGGTCAAAGCGGTCAATCTCCTAGTGAGCCTTCGGACATCTTTCATGCTTGACAACTGGTTCAGGATGTCATTGATGGCCTTGATCATATCGGGGTTTACCTCAATCCCCCTTTGTACCACGAATAAGCGTTGAGGAAATTCATTAACTCATTTCCGGACATCGCATCAATCATTTGGTCGATGTTTGGCAGTTGGAACGAGTCATATAGGCATGCCTTATTCTAGTCTTTATAATCTACACATAGGCAAATTTTTTTCTTAAGAACTACGACTACATTAGCTAGTCAGTCTCGATACTTTACCTCTTGGATCGAACCGATATCAAGTAACTGAGTTACCTTTTTTTGACGAATTTATTCCTGGCTGCCACAATAGATCGTTTCTTTTGTCTTACTGGAAGTATGGTGGGATCCAAATATATCTTTTGTATAGCGACCTCCATTGGGATACCTATCATGTCTGGATGTGACTATGGAAAAAAATTGGCATTATATTTAATAATTTCAATAAGCCTAACATGAGCTTAGGGTGCAGTCATGTCCCCTAGAAGAATTTCCTTTCTAAGAACTCTTCAAACAATGCCACTTGCTCGAGCTCTTCCTCTATGGATTTTGTTCCATCAGTCACTTTTGTTACAGAGAAATACCTCGGCAGGTGATAAAATTCAAACACTTCTTTCCACCGGCTAACATCATTTGATTCCGGAGTAGGCATCAGTTCTTATAGTTTTTATGTCGCGTTCTCCTTCCCTTTTCTATTGGAGACCATTCTCATTGATCTCCCTTGTTGTTGGTTGCTCACACCTTATCTTTTTAATTCCTTCGGGCATTGGGAATTTCAGCAAATAATACGTCAACGGCACAAGTCTTATCTATTGCAACCATGGTCTTCCCAGAATAATATTATATCCCATATCACCATCCACCACTTCCAAAAGAGTCGTCTTCATCACTCCTTTGACGTTCTTGGGCAACAAGATCTCCCTCTAGTTGTCACGCTTGTGATGTTGAATCTGGCAAGGCGTTTTCTACTTAGAGTGATGTTCTTGATGAGTTTGTCGCTCAAATACCATCCATTGAATGATATTGGCCGAACTTCCTAGATCCACTAGACCAAGTTTGATTTTAAATTCTATTACATTTAAAGAAATTACCAATGAGTCATTGTTTGGTAGCAACAACATATATGCGTCCTCCTCCGGGAAAGTATCATTTTCAGAAACTTCTTGGAGTCTCTTGCTATAGGTTATTAATACCTTCATCATTTTTTCTCTCGAGAAGGTGACCCGTTGATCTCCTTCCCCCTAAGATCATGTTGATCATCTAGCGCAGGGGATCTTCTCTTTCTTTCTAGGGTTCTGCATTATCCCAGGTGCAACCATAGTTGTACTTGTCCCGATCACTTAAGAATTCTCTAATATGCCAATTCGTCAATTGTGTTTCTAATTCTTCCCGCAAATGTCTCAGTCCTAGTCTGGTGGCCATTTATCCCGTGGTACTTGCACCATAATTTGCAATCCCTATAGCTGGGATCATACCTCATTAGCTTTGGGAAAAGTGTTTCTTTGAAGTTTATCATAGATGATTCCAACTCCGCTACACGGATGTAGAAATTGTATTCCTTCAGTATAAGGTAGGAAGGATCATGCATACTTGATGTTTCTTTGTCTTGCAATGATCTATTATTTCGATAACGATACATTTTTCTATTGGTAACAAACTTGCTTGCTGACCGAAAATCTCTAGCATGTCAATCGCCTCGTTACCATTGTAAAAACCAACCCCTCGATGACCGACTATCTTTGTCAAAATCATTTTCTGATATTTCGTTATTCTTCTCGTGTCCTTTTGCCAGTGATGAGAAGCCAACCCTGTGTAACGACCCGGCCGGTCATTTTTTGGAATTTACGCCCCGATTCCCCATTAAGTGCTTTCCCTAAGTTCATTTCTGCTATTTTTGTTTGCCGGGATGTTCGGTATTAGAATTCAGAGTGTTTTGGGACACTTAGTCCCTAAATTAGAGTTTAAGAGTTGAAAAATGGTCCGTATTTGGAACAGTGTAAAGACAACCTCAGAATGGAAATCCGATGGTTCCGTTAGCTCCGTTAGGTGATTTCGAGGTTGGGAGCGTGTTCGGAATGTTATTTGGAGGTCAGTAGCTCATTTAGGCTTAAAATGCCGAAGTTTGAATTTTGAAGTTTCCGGTTCGATAGTGAGTTTTTGATCCAAGGGTTGGATTTGAATTCCGGAAGTTGCTGTAGCTCTGTCATGTCATTTTGGATGTGTGTACAAAATTTCAGGTCATTCGGGCGAGGTTTGGTTAGGTTTTTGATCGAAAGCGTATTTTGTTAGAATTTGAAGTTCTTAGGCTTGATTTAATCGGGTTTTCGAAGTTTTTTGAGGTGTTTTGAGAATTGGTACAAGTTCGAATAAGGTATTAGGTGATATTGGTGTTTTTGGTTGGGGTCCCGGGATGATTTCGGATGCTCAACGGGTTAGTTTTGGAAGTTAGAAGGAAAAATTGCAGCAAGTTTCTGTTGTTTTCGCTTCTGCGGTTTGGGAACCGCAGAAGAGTCGACACAAAAATGGCCTTTGCGCCGCAAAAGCGAGTTAGCCCCTTTTCCTCTGAGACCGTAGAAGTGGTCAGTTATCCGCAAAAGCGGAGCTGCAGAAGCGGTTTCTTAATCGCAGAAGCGATTTTTGGCTTCCCCTCAGAGACCACAGAAGCGGTCATATTTCCGCAGAAGCAGGACCGCTGGAGCGGTCATGTGTCCGCAGAAGCGGAATTTTCCCCTTTAATGATAAACTATAGAAGCAGTTATTTTGCCGCTTAAGCGGGACCGCAGAAGCGGTCCCTTGTCCGCAGAAGCGGAAATGCCTGGGCAGAAATAGGAAATATCGAGGGTTTAGTTTCATAAGTTTGAAAATCAATTTTGAGCTCGGGCAAGGGCGATTATGAGAGAATTTTGAAGAGGAGATTATTGGTTAACATTTCTATGATCCTTTTTAGTTATATTCCATCATTTAGTAGTTAAATCCACCTTTTAAATTCGAATTAAGGATCAAAAATTGGTTAGTTTGGGGTAAAACTTCTTAGACCTAACTAGTGGGTTTTGAGGGGGCATTTGACCTCCGATTTCTGAGATTTTTATATGGTTAGACTCGTGAGAGTATGAGGTTTTTGAAAACGTAAAAATTATTTGATTCCGAGATGATGGCTGGAAGGGCGTATTGGTCATTTTACCTATTTTTGCGCCCTATTTTTGATTTTATTAGTGGAATCAGTTAATTGCAATATTATTTACAATATGTAATTGGTCTGAATAGATTTGGGCCACTCGTAGTCGGATACTCGTGGAAAAGGCATCGTTCCCTAGTTGATTTCGCACCGGTTCGAGGTAAGTGGCTTGCCTAACCTTGTGTGGGGGACTTCGTCCTTTAGTATGTGATAATTGATAATTGAATGCCCTGTACGTAAGGTAAAAGCACGTACTTGAGCAAATTGTTGAAACCCTGATTTTTACTTCATTACTTGATTTGGATTCTCTTTCGTATTTGCCTTACTTTACTTGCTTTTATAGCATGTGCTAGCGTAGAAGATCATGTTTAATTGATCCAAGCTGGCTATTTGTTTAAATTGTCTTAACTGTGATTACGTGAAGCATGTTAGGCCAGTATTCCTTGATGCCTTGTAATGTTGTACTTATATTTCTAAATATTTCTATAATGTTGGTTGCGCATTTATATTGGGACTACGGATGCGGGATTCCGGGAGTTCCCCCTTGTTTGTTTATTTTCAGACTACGGGTCTAATTCCCGGGAGATTCCCCTACACTTATATTTTGGTACTACGGGTTTGATTCCCGGTAGATCCACCTGCACTTTTATTTTGGGACTACGGGACGGTATCCCGGCAGATCCCCCTGCACTTTTATTTTGGGACTACGGGACAGTATCCCGGGAGATCCCCTGCACACTGATGATTGGAGTACGGGACGGTATCCTGGGAGATTCTTTGATATTGATATGAGATTTGGACTACGGGACAGTATCCCGGGAAGTTCCATTGGACAGTTGAGAAAAGGGCTACAGGACGGTATCCTGGAAGACCCTTGTCAGTATTCTTG
>MU736818.1:266228-269486 GCA_026770625.1 Nicotiana glauca | reverse complement strand
AAGGGCTACAGGACGGTATCCTGGAAGACCCTTGTCGGTATTCTTGTAATTTTGCTGTATTTACTCTGTGTTTCTGTTTTGTCTTGCAGTACTATATTTCATTGATCCGTCTTATCACATCGCTGTGTTTATTAGTTTTCATCAGACTTCGATACTGTTAATCTCTTGCTATTTTATTGTTTCCTGTCTCAGTAGGGCCCTGACCTTTCCTCGTCACTACCCAACCGAGGTTAGGCTTGGCACTTACTGAGTACCGTTGTGGTGTACTCACGCCTCTTCTGTGCATGTTTTTCATGTGCAGATCCAGGTGCTTCTGAGTAGGCGTACCATCAGTAGCTGACAGGGAGCGTATTGGGGACTTGAGGTATACATCTGCTACGTTCGCAGATCCGCAAAGTCTCCTTCTCATTTTATCCATAGTTATTAGATGTTATTTCGATCCTTCTTTGTATTAGACTATTCTGGTGATTAGAGCAGTGTAAGATTTCTTATAGCCTGTGTTGCTCGTAGGTTTTCGAGTCTTGGAGGTTACTTTAGTATTTGGTATTAAAGTGTATGTGCCAGGCGGCAACAGTATACATTACTCATGTTATTTAGTTTTGATTATAAATTTCGCAATTGTTATTACTTCCGCAATGTGTTAGGCTTACCTGGTCGTGAATACTAGGTGCCGTCATGACGTGTTCACAATTGGTGAACTAGGGTCGTGACACCCGGTAATCTTTGATCGTTATATTTAACTCGCACCGGTTATGGACATCCTCCCATGTTGTCGTTTGGAACTCAAGAAATATTTCCTTTAATTTTGGAGAAGCGTCTGAAAATCTTAGATTGAGACCCTTTTATGAATGCTTCAACCGCCCACAGCGGAATAGCTGGGAGCAACGTCCTGTTCTTTTGGAACCGAGAGAACTCCCGCAGCAAATTGTATTCTCCTTGACCAATTCTAAATTTGTTGGCCTTTCAGGCCTGCACATTTTTGGTCCCGACATAAGCCTTAATAAAATAGTCCGCGAGCATCTCAAAGGACGTATGGAATGCTCGCTTAACAAATCAATCTCGTAGGGAGCTAGAAATTCCCCTTTACTGCCATTGTATATGCGGTGATATGTTCCTGAGTGTCTAAAGTTCCATCATAATTTAGCATGTCAGGCATTTTAAATAACTTAGGATTAATTCTGTTGTCGCGCTTCTTTCATACGGCAACTGAGTATACTCATTTGAGTCATGTCCTTTAAGCACTAGTGGTGTAACACCCCGTAAATTTGAATCAGTATGCATTAAATATGGTTTAATCATATGGTTATCAATTGCATATGAAAATAAGTGTAGGAGGCATCTAATAAGTAATTTGGGGTCCAAGGAGAGGTCTGAGTCTGAGTCAAGTTTGAAAATTTCATGATAGACTAAAATTCCAAATGAGTATGCAGAAGACCAAACATTGCATAAGTATATATATATTTACATACGGTGTAATGTGATTCACAACCCATCAAATGAAAGATCTTGGAGTTTAGTTTCTAACTCTTTAGACCTTTCGTCATTTGGACACTCCTACCATAAGTTAAGACCAAATTACCAAAAGCTGGCAGAATTTTAAACTTCCGCACTGCTCCATGCGTTACCTCATGCGGCGCAACTGTGTAGATTTACATAGCACTTCGAAATTTTGTTTCTAGACACATTTTTCATTAGTGCGCCACCCTATGATCCGTGGCTGTGCGAATCATGTTTTTTTCAACCCGACCCTAATTTTATATAAAACCTTTGGGGGTTTATTTTTCCCACTTTATTTTGGACAAATTTTAGGGGTTTTCTCCACTCTATCAAGACCTACAACCCCTCCCATCTTCAAGGTAAGCAATCCCTATTATCTTGGTGTGAATTCCATCATTTATACAATAGTATTCATGAAATCTACACATAAAATACTTAGATCTTCAAGAGATTTCTTCACAAACTCAAAGAAGGGTTTCACAAGATTTCTTCCATGAAGGTAATCCTACACCCTTAGACTTACATGTATGAATTTATTAAGGGAATATGAGTATGACTAAGTATTGTGGCTTTTGGTGCGGTGATATCATAAGTTCCCAGTTTAATTACACATCTATTATAGATATTGAAAGATGATTATTTAATAGAACTTTGTTGGTCGGGTGTGGATGGATGATCATATATGTGATGTTGAAAGTTAAAAATTGATTAATCATGATGGTGGGATAATTTGATGAATGGTGGTAGTTAGATGAACTAATTAGATGGTGATGAGATGTAGAGATTTATGCCTACAATAATATACCTAAATGGCTTACGTTACGGTTTTTTGACTACTATTGAGTTCTATTGGATGTTGGTATTGTAGATTGAAGGTTCTTAGTATTGTGGGTAGTTGTAGTATTACTGAGGGACAAAATTGAGGTATGTGGATCACCTTAGGCTCCACGTGACATTGTCTAAGTGGCCACTTAGCATTGCATATTTTATCACAAGCATTAAACTAAATGTCATTTATATAAGGAAGCATCTTTATATGTTAATAACTATTCATATTAAATACTCCCAAAATTTTATCCATTATATTAATGCTAATTATACTGTGTTATAAAATAAAAATAGCACATAAGTCAACTGTTACGATTCTGAAATGTACAATCACACACGTGAATAATTAAAAGGAGTCTCGGCTAGGGTGCCATTGCAGATTGGAAACTATACTGGGAAAGATGAGATGTTTGGCTTGTTGGATGAAAATCCCATGTGTTTTGCCGATTAGATTACTCATGTGGTTTGTCTTGGCGCGTATAACATTTTCTTCTTTTGTTTATTCCTAAATTGGTTATTTACCCGACATCCGTTATACCACTTTAATATTCTTTAGATGTATACGGGTATTTTGATTTTACTCTACGATAAAACATTGGTAGTGCGTCCATCAATAACTAACATGGATGCTGGATTCTTATTTGCATTTCTTTTCTTTTCAATAAAATCTCATATTGATCGGCATAAAACGAGCTAACTTGGTCAGCCGATCAATAATCACCTAAATAAAGTCATATTTCCTCGCAGTCTTCGACAATCTATAGACAAAGTCTATAGCTATTTTTAACGACCCGGCCGATCGTGTTGGGAATTTATACTCAATTCGGTCTTTGAGATTATGAGTAGCTTCATGTAATATATTATGATTTGTGTGTATCGTTAGTTTTGGGTTTCAGGCGATTCGGGTGATTTAGAACACTGACTCTCATCTTA
>MU736818.1:258728-261228 GCA_026770625.1 Nicotiana glauca | reverse complement strand
TTGAGGACTTGAGTAGCGGGTATGATTCATTCAGTTAAACCGACTTGTTCTATTACCCTTGACATGATAATATTGGCCAAGCTACCTAGATCCACAAGTACACATTTTATCTGGAATGAATTTACAAGGAAGGACATTACCAGAGCGTCGTTGTGGGGCTGAGACAAAGCATTTGTATCCTCTTTACTGAAGCTAAGGGTGTCATCGGGGATGTATCCTCAAGTTCGTTTCTCCTTTGTGATAGATATTCTTGTTTTCCTCATCATGGGTTCTTGCGGGGTATCGGCGCCGCCCATGATCATGTGGATGACGTGTTGAGGTTCGTTTACCTCATTCTTCTTGGCTGCCTCCCTATCTCGAAACTGATTTTTGGCTCAATCGTTGAGGAATTCTCAGAGGTGTCCTTTGTTGAGCAGCCGAGCTACCTCTTCTCGTAGTTGATGGTAGTCCTCGGTCCAGCAGCCTTGTGTGTTGTGGATCTCGCATGTCAAGTTGTAATTTCTCTATGAAGGATCCGATTGTATTGGTTTTGTCCATTTTGTATCTCAGAATTTGCTGATAGCAAACACGATGTCTGATACGTCGATGCTGAAATTGTATTTTGATAAGTGAGGTGCGTTAACTGGTCCCATGTTTTGGTTAAGCCAGGTCCTGTTGATGACCTCTCGAGGATCCTATCCTCGATCCGTCTTCCTCTAGTTGCAAGGCAGATTGCACCTTTGGGCATTCCTTCTGTCTTCAAGGTACGACTTATACCGTACTTTGCTTGGCTTCGTCTCTTTTGTCAGGAATCTGCTTGGGTACACCGAGCCCAATGGGGCCCCCAGCTGGTCATCCTCTGCCCTGATCTTCGATTGATACTAGTTGTCTGACCAGGTTACGGCTGGGTATTCGATCAGATTTTGTTTCAGTTGTTTCGAAGCAATGTAGCTCCCTTCATTCACGCCTTGGGTGAAGGCCTGCACCGCCCAATTGTTAGAGACTGGTGGTAACTCCATTCGTTCCATCTGGAATCGAGACACCAACTCCCGCAGCATCTCGTTTTCTCTTTGCTTGATTTTGAAAAAATTGGACTTCCTTGTCGCTACTTTAATGGCTCTGACGTGTGATTTTATAAAGGAGTCCGCTAACATGGCGAATGAGTCTATGGAGTTGGGGGTCAGGTTATTGTACCATATTATGGGCCCCTTTGAAATCGTGTCTCTAAACTTTTTGAATAGTACGGATTCAATCTCGTCACTCTTTATGTCATTACCTTTTACTCCGTAGGTATATGTAGTGACGTGTTTTTGGGGTAGGATATGCCGTTATATTTAGGGAGTTCCGCCATTTTGAACTTCTTCGGTCTAGGATTCGGCACCGCTTCTTCGAGGAATGACCTTTGGATGAATTTCTTTGAATCTACACCCCTAAGGATCGGAGGGACACATGTGATTTGATCGATCCTAGAGTTGTAGGTTTCGACCCTTTTATCATTGGCTGCGATCATTTTCTCTCCCGATTCGATACTTTTGGTGAGGTACTCAAGTAATTTTATGATAGCAGGGACAACCACTGCCTCGTTGTTGTTTGACCTTTCTAGTACTCACTCTGCGGGGGGGGGGGGGAGGGGCTGTATCTTGTGCCACAATACTGGAGGTTCTTGGGTGGCTCTATAGCTGAGCGATTGCTAGTTGTCGTGCCTGTAAAATTTCAAAGATAACGTGAAGACTAACTTCCTGTTCTTCTCAGGCCGGGGTTTTTTGCGCTTCTAGTTAGTCGCAGCGTCGTACGCTCCTGTCGGTGTGAGACGTTTTGTCTACTTGCTGAGCATCCTGCGAATCCGCATCTACTGGGATTTGACCGGGAACGCCGTCAAGATTTTGTGGAGGTGCTCCGATGGCCAGGATGGCCACTCCATTTTCCCCGTTGTCTTCAAGGTCGTTGTTCCTTACCCTGTTTATTGAGCCGAACATTTTGACCTGCAATCAAAAGAGTTCTCGGGCAAGAAAAGTGTGAAAGATATCGTGTGTTTCAGTGACGAAACTAGCAAAAAAATAATCACTATTATTTATAGACCCACGGTGGGCGCCAAACTGTTTACCGTGAAAAAGGTAACAATAATTAAATTTATAAAGGCAATTCTAAAAATACTGTGAGCACGTGATTTTTACCCTACATGAAAATAACTCCTAAAAATAGACCAAAATAATTTTAATTGATTTTAGGTGTTTTTCTTTATTTAGTTGCATTTCTAACATTTTCAACATTTTTAAAATCATAGAAAAAACAATAAAAGTGCCACATTTTAATTTCATGCCACCTTAGGTTCAATTTGTATTTAGAAATTACATACATTGAGTTAATTGTGTTATTAATCAAAAAATCACAAAAAATGATCATTTTTACATAGTTAGATAATTAGCTTAATTTTACAATTTGAATTAATTTAGAAATTTAGTTTAGATTTTTAATTAATTAAAGAAAGAAAAGAACAACAAAAAGAAGAGGGAAGTGAAAA